>APFE031598642.1:0-147786 GCA_000404065.3 Pinus taeda
CACGATTTCAGTGTGAGTTCAAGGTGGGCTTTGGATGGCAAATTTGAAGAATCCATATATTAGGATTATGACTCCTTATGAGGGTTACAAGCTCTTATAGCAGAATTTGGGTTTAGTGGGTTTTGGGTCCAGATTTTGAACCAAAGCTCTGATACCATGTATAAGAGCCCTATCCTAGGGTCTTCTAACAGATCTATTTCTCTAGAATTTAAATGCAACCAGAGACAATAATTTACTTTCTTACAAGACTTTTAAACAATGAAAATTTTACCATTTACATCCTAATTCTTATAACTTATAGTGAACATTCCATTTTAATAAATTTACATGAACAATCTATAGAGAAATACTTGAACCGGTGGCTGGTAGAGATGCTTGTGAGTGGCTACTCCTGTTGAACGCTCCTCTTGACTAACCCAACTGGATTTACCTCCCAGCCAACTAGGAGATAATTCCTAGCCCAGAAAACCTCCACAAGTTCCTTAACCCTCCGAGCCCAAGTCCAACCAGATGCAGTGTGTCCAAAATGAATAATCCAGATCAAGATAAACAATATTTCCCTCCTCTCAACTAACCCAAGAAACATCCACAGGTTCCTCAAGTCTTCAAAATAACAACAATTCTAAAATCACAACCAACCCCAAAATCAAAGCAAAACCCCACATCCCCCTTTTCTCCCTTCCCCCTTCCCTTTTAATACCCTCCCTCTCTTCTCCATATCAACCACCTCTCATTAATGTCATTAACTTCTCATCCATCCTTACAGTTGACTTCTCTTCTCCCAAGTAAAGCTGGGAGTACATTTGGAAATGTGACATGAATATAAAATTGAGAAATTAATGCGAGAGGACCATGTTTTCTCCCAAATAAATCTGAAAGTACATTTGGGAATGTGAGATGAATATATCTATATATATATATATATATATGGAGAGGACTATGTATTCTTCCAAGTAAATGTGAGGGTACATTGGGGAATGTGAGATGTAATTAAATGGAAAGGACCATGTCTTCTCCCTAATAAATGTGAGGGTACATTAGGGAATGTGAGATGAATATATATATATATATATATTATTTGAAATAATGGAAGAAGACCATATCCTACCTAAGATTCAATTTGAGAAGGTAAGTTAGGAATTTGAAATAAGAAATCATGAATTTTATATTAGACCAATATTTCTCAATATTTTCAGATAATGTAAACATTAATAAAATTTGCAGGATAAGATTTAAGTGGGGCATTACATTCCCCTTCCATAGACTTAATAAGTGACTTACAAGGAATTGAGTGCCCTAAGATGACTTCAATATATATTAAGTTCTGAATCCCATCAAATCCATTGTATAATAATATTTGAAAATGTGAATAATAATAGATTTCTATAAGTTAAATGGTATGTTGAAGGTATCCAAGCTCAATTTATATTAGCAAGGAATAAATTTTCCTTTATATAAGACACCACCTTTGATGTCCTCTCAGTGATTCATGTCTCCACAACAACTGAAATGTGATGTGTGGATTCAACCACATTCAATGATCTAATGATTTACTTCTCCTCTCCACCCATCAACTGAGTTCATTGGTCACAAGCATTAATCTTAGGAACCCTGGTTTTGTTCATGCTGAACCAAAAGAAGTCTCAGCAAACCTTGAGCCATAAGCTAAAGCAGTGCCCCATGAATGTGAAGATGCATTTTTCTATTATTATATTATCATTAAACTAGTTCACATGGCATGCCAATTTTAGAGTGTAGGGGGTCCTCACACAACAACATTACAATGATTCGGCCCACAACCTTCTCAATAAAACCAAGGTTTGCGAGTTTAGGTTTGAATCTAAACCATAACATTCTCCTCCCTGAGCTTTAGTAAGGGGAATCTCTCTGCCAACAACACCAATATAGGATTCATGTTATGTATTCGACAATTTGGTTCAATACGAGCATGAAGATGCAACAACATTTATGGACTGGTGACAAGGAATTGTAGTGACAACGCATAAGGGTGAAAACCCTACCTCGTGTGTGAATCAAGAGTTTAAATAGAGGTACACAAACAACATCTAGGATACCATGAAATTGTTCCACAACTCTAAAACAAACAATAATAACCAAAACAATAGAAACCAAATAGGTTGAGGGCTTTTGAATTGAAAACCTCAGGAGCCGAGTGTAAATGGGTATGGTGGAAAAAATAAAGGATATGCAATGTGTCGACGTTACACAAAATGCAATAGCTAGGGATTGGCTGGACCATATTAAAGGCATGTTTGCCAAGAGGTAGCAAATTCTGGACATAATGGCAGAGAGAGGCGCTTGGTCAGATAATGTAGTCTGTTAAGTAACCAAGGCATATGGACTCTAATACTCTCCATGGAAAAGCAACACAGAGTTAAATAATACAAGAGGATGGCCATATACTAAAAATAGTCTTTGCAAGGAGTTACAACAAGGAATAACAAAGTTATAGCGTGACAAGAGAGGTGGCATGCCTTGCTTGGATCATAACCAAATAACCATGTAAAAACTAGTCATGACATGTCAAAATGGTAAAACTGAAGGCCATAAAACAAGTGGCTCAAATTTGAGAAGGGCGGGTATCCACTTGCTCTATACCATGTTAAACACCCACAAAAATAGATAAGATTACGATAAATCATGAATACATTTTAGTCACAATGATATACATATTTATATAATGTCTTGTGACCCTTGGTTTTCATATTCCAAGTGATCTCTTGGACTCTAGTGACTGTTCATATCCCACACCATAACCATTAGTGGATTAAGTATCAAACACCATTGTATATCTTTGTAAATACATCCTTTTGAATGATTAATAGAATTCATGTTTTTCTATGTTTATTTTATGTGTTTGATACCATGTCAAAAGAGCATATGTCTCTCGATTAAGTCAATTAATGTGCAGAGAGAGTGTGGTGACTATTGAAGAATTGAACATGCCAACTTGTTACTATGCCTTTGTTTAATGAACAGTTCCTCCATGAATTTCCCATTCATTGTGTGTGATTGGCATATTTAAGTCTAGAGAACGAGAGCTATGTGAATCCTCTTAGTATACATAACTCACAACTCAAACAATGAAGTATCGAGGGTCATCAAAAGCATAAAAGGAGTTGAAGTGACCATTTAGCCCGTAACCCAAAACAATATCATGAGAGGTAGGCCCTAGCTCCACATTATCGGGCTAGGAATTGGTTGGCTAGTCGCAGACAATGAAAGTTTAAAAGAAGCTATCTCAAGCCCCGACCCTCGACCCAGGGAAAATTTTACAGGCAAAATTTCACTAATTGGCTATGTTTTGGACATTTTCTGAAGAAAAAAAAAATCGCTTATTTGGTTAAAAATTCACCTATTTTTTACTTGCATATGATTAAATGGATAATAGTAGCCAAAAAATTAGTAATTTTAATAGTAAAATACATGTTTTTTATTGAATATTCGCATATATTTTATATAAATGATTTTTCAAACTAGAATAGTCACCTATAATACTATACATAGGCATAATATTTGAATCCTTAAAAAATACCTTGCCTCGACCTCGAGGTGGGACTCACATAGTCAAGCTTCATACAAAGAAAATATATGGTGTTATCACTAACCTCCTAACCTTAATGTAAGCTAGTTTAAATGTGTTTAAATGTGGGTTATTTCTAACCGTGTGAGATCTCACTCACCATTAGAAGTGCATTGAAGGTAAGTAATGGTTTATTTTATATGCTCTTGTAAATCAAGTTCCAACGTTGAATCCAATATCAAAGTAAAGGGCATTGTCCTGGAATCAAAGTAAAGGGCATTGTCCTGGAGGAATAACATCGTAAATCGTCATTGTATTCAAGAATCAAGTATACTTTGTTTAAGGATCAAATTTTGTTTTACACTCAATTGTAAAGAGAATGGGAGATGATTTTGGTCATAACTAATAGATTATGCATTGTATTCAAGAATCAAGTATACTTTGTTTAAGGATCAAATTTTGTTTTACACTCAATTGTAAAGAGAATGGGAGATGATTTTGGTCATAACTAATAGATTAGGTATGACCGATGTCAATTACAAAATTAGGTATTGTAATCTTGGTATGAATTGAGATTTATTTTTAATGGTTCACAATCCAAGCATCCATACTATAGATTAGATTTGGTACGTTTGTCTTTATCTTTCACATTTCATTCTTTGCCTTGATTGCATGCCTTTTTCTAATGATGGTCTTTATCTTTCACATTTCATTCTTTGCCTTGATTGCATGCCTTTTTTTAATGATGACCACGTGGCCATTTAAACAGTGAATGCTTCACATGTGAGTGCTGGCAGCCTCTTTTGCCCTTGTCATAAGTGATTGATTTAGGAGGACCACTTGACCAATTAAAGGCTCTTGGTTGGGAAGTTCCTTTCAACTTTGGGGGTGGCCATTTAAATAGTAAATGCTTCACATGTGAGTGTTGGCGGCCTCTTTTGCCCTTGTCATAAGTGATTGATTTAGGAGGACCACTTGACCAATTAAAGGCTCTTGGTTGGGAAGTTCCTTTCAACTTTGGGGGTGGTCATTTAAACAGTAAATGCTTCACATGTGAGTGCTGCTAGCCTCCCTTGTCATAAGTGATTGATTTAGGAGGACCAGTTGACCAACTAAAGGCTGTTGGTTGGGAAGTTCCTTTCAAAAAGTTGTGTGAGTGGGAGAAAGCTCTTTCGTTTGTCTTATGCACACCACGTGGCCACTCGAAGACCATCACTTTGAAAAACGCATGGAAAAAGTGGGTAGGATTGCTGCACTATTATTGTTTACAAAATTTAATTCAAAATTTATGTGCAGAATTGAAATGCTCAATTATATTGTAGGTCAATGTACTTAATTAAAATCAAGTTAGTTTAAGTCAAGAAAGTTGTGCTTAACGTTTTACGTCATGAAAACAATGCGGTTGAAAAACTTGTAAAAAGAGTTGGTAGGGTCCACATTGTTCCCTTCCGCACTAGTGCGCTTCTTTGGTTTGTCATCATGGCGTTTCTGTCTCTGAAGCAACGAAGAAGCTTCCTCCATTTTTTTTCCTATTGAAATTTTAGAAACAAAAAAACCTAACAAACCCCGAAAATTTGAAATGGTGCTTCTTCCTGGCATGGCACTGGGCACTCTCTTATAAATAAGCATTTCTTTGCCTAATTTCAGATACCTAAAGCTTTTGTATTACTTGCCATTATCTCGTATTTGCTTTTCTCGTTACCTTCCTTGAGACTGATTTTGGTTTTGCAGTGTCTATTATTGAAGGGTGTCTTTGGGCTATATTTATTCATCCCTCTCGTCTGTGACTGCTGTTGTTGTCTTATTACTGCTCTCTTCTGTGTTACCGGGAATATCATATCATGTTGCCTCATGATCCTGCCTTCATCTCTGGATTTATTGGTACGAGCGTTAAGTTTGCCATCCACCAAATCTGGCAACATGTTAGAATTGCACTACGCTGCAGGGAGGAGTTGAATTCTCTGAGAGATCTGGTAATGAGAATTGAGCCTATTATGAACGAAGAAGCTATAACCATAGGTCCGTTGAAATAGGGCTCTGCAGGGGAAGAGGTTCGCCCTCTTCTTAGACGCTGTGTGGGAGAAGGGTGCTGAATTGCTGGAGGATTTGGGTGTACTCTGCCTAGATCAACTCCCCAACTCCAAAAATCATTGTGAGCTCCAGGAATTCCGGAGTGCTCTCGCAGATGGGAGTTGCAGAGGGGTCCAAAATCACAGTGGGCGATTTGGTTGAGAAAGATAGTTGGCAGTTATTTCGTTATTATGCATTTCCATATAATAATGGAAATGTGGCCGTGGGCATCGATGAGGAAACGGCCAAGGTTGTGTGTCACAAGTGTGGAGGGCTTCCCCTTGCCATCAAAGCAATAGGGAGGGCAATGGCAGGCATTACTGATGCAAATGAGTGGGGGTTCGCTGTCCAAAGGCTGCCAGACGAGCAGAGCAAAGGCGATGAAGCTGTATATGATCGCCTAAGGTTGAGCTACAACGCAATTGCCAGCTACGGCGTTCATCTCCAATTGGCCTTTCTTTACTTAGATGCTGCCTTCTTAGAAGACGAGGTTGTTTGAAGTTAGCAGGGGTGTCCATTAAAAGGTCGCCTGCATCTCTTACAAATCTCGCAACCGTCCAAATCCTTGATCTGGAAGGCTCTAAAATCATGGAATTACCATCTGACCTTCACAAGTTAAGATCATTAAAATCATGGAATATTTCAAAGTTGAGAGAACTACGGTTAGCCTGTCCGGATATGGTTAGCTGGAAAGTAAGTTTCATGAATTTCAAAACTTAACTCTTCTACAGTTATGGAATTGTTTTATGCTGAGGGAGTTACCTGATTTACATCACCTTAAGAGTTTAAAGCGATTAGATATTGTAAACTGCACTAAGTTGAAGAGGTTTCCTAAAGAGTTCAGTGAAAGATGAGCCTTTCCTTTATTAGAGCAATTCTCAATGGTGAAATTAGAGGAACTGGAAGAGTTGCCTATAATCGAAGTGGGTGGAATGCCTTCACTCAAAATAGTAACTATAATGTTATGTGAAACATTAAAAATGTTTCCGGAACATTATTTGAACACAAGCAATTCCAAAAACTCAGAGTGTATGGTTGTTCAGAAATATTAGAAAATTTAGGGAGGTTAGAGGAAACAAATAGAGAAAGAAAAATTATAACATTGTCTACAATAGAGATAAAAAAACTTTGAAGACCAATATCTAAAAGTGAGAGGTACTTTGTCAGGCTGGCTTTATAGTGAATATTCCAATAGTGAGATTTTCTTTATTCCTTCGAGATGGATATCTTCCTTTATGAAGATTTTTGTAAATTTATATTTTTACTTATCAACATATGTATAAATATATCATGATTAACCTATGCACATCTGCAAAAATGTTGTTGAAAATGGTTTCATTATCAAATTTTGTAATTTGTATTTTTACTATCAACATCCACTACAATGACAAAAGAATTCAGAGATCAGTTAAATTGACTTTATGCTAAAAATTTCAATAATGAGTTTTCCCAATTCTTTTGAGATCTCTATATCCATTTACAAAGATTTGTAATTTGTGTTCATCTTGTTAATATTTTTATATCATAATGAATATATATGTATTATGAAATTTTCTAACAAATATTTTTACTATGGAAAGTTGTAATTTATATCTTATTATTAAGATTTGTATCATTGTAAAAAACAAATAAAGCATATACTCTCAATATTTGATATTTTTTTTAAACCATGATGAATTGATAATAAATTGGAGGCCTAGTTTATCAAATATAATAGTTGTTATATTTAAGTCACACTTGTAAGAATTTTATTAGAGTGTGTGCAACTTAATGATGGTCTCTTATGACGTGTTAGTGCCAATGCAAGCTTGGAAAAACAAGAATATGTTAACTTGGAGAGATGATTCAAGGTGCTTACATGCTGAATTTGAATATGACATGAAAAGATGAAATGTAGGAAAGCAAATTAGCTTTCCAACTATAAAAGTTCTATTTATAGAAATTGCATATAACTATGTGAATTTTGAGTTTTCCTAGGAGTGGTATGTTATTTCTCACACAAAATATATTGCATATGTTTTTGTTAGTGCTAACATTGAGTACCTAAATGATGAGATTTTCATACAAAAAAATTCTAGAATTGTAGAAAATATATTATTATTTTGTACAATTTTATTTTTCAAAATTGATAATCTTTATTTTATATGTATTTTTTTAAATTATGAAATTCATTGTTTCCTTGAAATTATAAGGCCTTCTCTCAGTGCTACTTAAAAGGGTCTTAAAATTATCAAACAATTTATAGGTCTCATGCACCATATAATTTTTTTTCAAAGGTTAAGGGAGAAAAGAAGTTATAGATGAACTAAAGGAGGGATGCATTTTAAGATTCTCATATATGTCAAGACAAAAAATAAGAAAAAAACAAACACTATTAATTCTAAAAAGTTCATATACTTAGAATGTGTATAATTGAATCTAATATGTCTATGGTTTCATGAATAATGGATTTCTCTATCATATAGAAAAATAACTTCAACAATAGATAAGAGGTCTTAAGAAAAAATAAGATTTTCATGTATTTGTGTAAGTTCTTAGCTCCAAGAATGTGCACACTTTTCTAAATCTAGGAACCCTTGCAAAGGGAAAAGGGTTTAGATAAGGGGGAGGGAAAAGAGAGAGAGAGAGGGGCAAAGTGGGAGTGAGAGAGAGTAAGAAGTGGAGAGTGAGAGAGATAGCATTTTGGGGGAGTGTGGAGGGGGGGTTAAATAGAGTGGTGGTTGGGGAAGAGTCAAAGAGGGAGAGTGAGTGAGTGATAGGAAAAGATGGAGAGAGGAAGAGAATGAGAGGCAGAGAGAGAGAGAGATAGGGAGGGACAAAGGGGGAAAAAGTGAGGGATTGAGGGGGAGAAAGAAAGAGTTAGGGATAGAGTGAGAGAGAGGAATATGGGGTAAAGAGATAGTAGAAGTGAGACAAGAGGATAAAGAGAGAGAGATTGAGGGAGGGAGTGGGAGAGAGAGATTGTAGATGTGATATATGGAGAGCATATAGAGAGGGAGTGGGGGGGGAGAGAAATAGAGAGAGGGAAATGGAGGGAGAAAGAGAGGAGGGGGTGGTAGTAGAGGAGGGAAGGAGAGAGAGAAGAGGGGGTGGTGATAAGGAGGAGGGAGGAAGATAGAGATAAATTCCAAGGAAGGGGAGAGAGGAAAATTGTGTGTGTGTGTGTGTGTGAGAGAGAGAGACAGAGAGAGAGACAGAGACAGAGAGACAGAGACAGACAGAGACACACACACACACACACACACACACAGAAGAACTATATTGTCTTATTTAACTGTGTGGATTTCTCACATTGTGGATATGCAAATACAACTCTTTGATTTTAATTACTGTGTCTGGATATGATTGGTGCATTAATGTATTGTATTACTTAAATAAATATACTAGTTAATTACATTTTTATTCTTCATAAATATATAAATCATCCATATATGTAAATAGTATTGTAACATTTCACAACATTAGACAATGTAATAAAACGATAAACCATTTTATTATAGATGAACAAGGTGTTGAAGGTGATGGAAATCTATCAACCAAAGGGATCTCCTTTATATGAAGTCCCAATTAGACCTCGAATCATTTGGAGTAGGAGCCCCAACGAGGAATACAGTTGGTTGCAATTATTCATAGAAATTTTCCTTAGCTGCAATTATCAACATAAGAGATTATACAAACAATATTTAAAACAAGCAATTTGACATTGTGAGACATAAAATTGCAATGTATATGAGGTACTTTCATGGAAGGTAAAAGAAAGAGTGAGCCTCTAGAAGAAAAGTAATAGTACTATCATAAAAGAGACACACACGAGCATGGAAATGGATGTTTATTAAATTGCAAAGCAGTTCATAATATAACAACAATCATAAAAGAAAGTACAACGCACATTCAACAAGATTCATACCAAAGCCAATGAAGTAGTTCATTTTCATTAGTATGTGTTAACATAAACATATGCCACAAACAATGAAAGAATAGTCACACAATCATTGACGAAATATGCATGAAAGTGTGCCATCTATGAGAGCTTCATATATTAAGTGAAAGTCCCAAGATATACAATGAAAATGTTGCCACATTGTACCAAATATTGGAATATTAAGTCACCACTTTCTCCTCCAAAGAAAAATCTTCTCTCCTATGCCAAACTAGAGAAGCCAAGGTGAAAAGTTCAAAGTCCCAAAATCCCTCCTCTTGAGCTATGAGGGTGTATTTAAAACAATTGAGGTGAATCTCCACCTCCTATGTGACTCTTGACATCCCTCATGACTCTTGAGCTTTTACTATGACTTTTCAGCTTCCTACATGACCTTTGAGCTTCTACATGAATTTAGAACTTTCTAGTGACTTTTCACATTCCATGTGGGACTCCTAGAATTCCACACATTCTACATTTTATCATTTTAAAAAATAATAATTACATTCCACAAATGATGTGGAAAGATACATTGACACATATGGATTTTTTATGAAACTTGGACAAGCCGTGACTTAGCCTTGATGACATGGAACTTCATGGTGATGTGTACAAGAAAATCCTTTCTCCTAGCTGCTATATATGTATCTTATTCATGATGCGTCTTTGCTTGTTCTTTATCTTTTCCCTCCAAAGGATCTAGATGAGGGTAGGAACCTTCCAAGTCGGAATGAGTTTCCACCATTCTGTCATGGTCCAAGATTTATTCATGTCTTAATGATGGTTCTTCTGGTTCTTCTTCTCTGCAAGTGCTCTCTTGTAGCCTCTTCTTGATGACCTCCCTTATATCTTCATGATAATTCTTACATGTGTTTCATCTTCATCCTCCTAAATCTTAGATGATATGAAGCCTTTCTTGTGATTTTGATCTTATATCTTCCATAGTGATCTAATGTCCCTTCATCTTCTTGCTTGATAGTCTCATTGTCTCTTCAGCTTCGCAAGTGTGTTCTTGCATGATCTCCTTCAAACCCTCCTTGAGCATCATCCTAGCATGTCAAGATATAGTATCTGCAAATGAAATTCTCATGAAAATATGATATCAATCCAAAAATATCATATTCTAACTTCTTCATGAAGTTCACTTATTAAACCCAAGACAGAGTGCACAATTGAGGAGGAAGCTCAGGGATAGCAAAATGCATAGATCCAAGAGGTAGTGATGAATTTATAGTCACTGTGACTACACAAAGTGTAGTGGTTAAAGGAATGGAAGATAGAACTATGCAGTTGAGAGAGACAATGAAGCAATGAGGCAAGCTTTCTCACTTTGATTGCACAATCCATAGTTCAGGGACGACGTAGCCAAGTGATTGCACAATTGTGCATGTCATGGAGACAATGAGACCTTATTGTTGATTCAAACTACCTAGTGCACAGTGGAATACTAACTAAGAGGGAGAATTGTGCAGTTTTCAAGGACCAGAGGTAGAGACTCAACATTGTGATTGTGCAATGCACAGTCCTTAGAGCTAGTGACTACACAGTTCCAGAAGGAAAGGATGCTTCATTGTGACATAAGACTGTGTAGTGCACAATTCCAAGAGGGAGAAAAGATCAACAAGTTGCAAATATAGTGAAAGCTTTTAAAATGGCTAAGTGTGGGATCAGTGAGGCAAGAGAGAACAAGACATGCAAACAAGTCCTAGGACAGTGATATCACACTCGTATGACATCAACACAAGCCAATAGAATGCACAATATCAAAAATCAACATGCGTACCTTGAAGTGACAACAAAGTGACACTTATTTATAAGTATGACAGTTGAAACGTAGTTGTACGACACTCAAAATACAAGTTATGACACAATTTTCAACTACAAAAAGAAAGTGCACTAAGCTATGGGAATGTGTCTAGCATATATTATTATCACATATAAGATCAACTAATGAAGAAGAGTGTGCTATAGCTTCCTCTAGTGTTCCACTAAAGTGTGACACATGTAGGAGTGCAATCAATTAAAAGGCACACTTGTGACAATAAGAAAAATTGAAAACAACTCTTGCAAAAGCTTAAGAAAGTGAAAGTGACACATACCAAAGAGAAGAGACAAGAAAGTGCGGTAAGCTATGGGAATGTGTCTAGCATATATTCTTATGACATATAAGATCAGCTAATGTAGAAGAGTGCACTAGAGCTGCCTCTAGTGTTTTGCTAAATTGTGACACATGTAAGATAGCAATCAGTTAAAAGTCACACTTGCAATAGTAAGAAAAAGTGAAAATGACACTATCAAAAGCTTACGAAAGTGAAAGTGACACATGCTAAAGCGAAGAGAATGAAAAATCAACACTTTTGAAAGTGAAAGCAAGAAAGAATTACAGCTGTGAAATTGAAAGCGACACATATGAAAGAAAAAGCACACAAAAGCACCAATTGAGGAAACTCATTGGAATGATAATACAATTGCAACTAAGATCGAGAGAATGACTGACTCATAGGATTGCATTCTCACTGTCAACTAAGATTGTGCACTAATTGTTAACAAGAATTTTGAAGTCACTATCTTTATGAACTATGCAGTTACTGTCAGCAAGGGTTGCGTAGTGACTATCATCGAAAGTTTCACAGTCACTGACACTGGGCATTGTGCAGTCACTTTATCTAGGGATTGCACAAGCACTACTTCCAAATATTATGTAGGAACTACTCTCAAGGATTATGCAATTCCTATCTTCAAGGCTAAACATTGATTAGTGAGCTTGCTAGAAGAGGGTGCACTTGTGGATGCATTAAAGGCTAAACATGTGGAAGCAACTTTAAAAGTTATAATCTCATAAGAAAAGTATAAATCAATCACAAAGTGTCCATGAATAACTTGAGGCGATAGATCATGAGACCATAAGTAGGCTCCAAAGTTCAAGTGTGAGTAAAATTTTGGAGGATGTTTGTTGCAATGACAACACAAGGACATCTTAATTATATAAAATGAGATGACATAAAGGACCATGATAACCAAAATATCAACAAATAATTGTTGCAATTTTTGGTAACATGTCTTCATATAATTGGCACAATATGTCCATGTTAAATAAAATGTCCCATTTTTGTAGACAAACTTTCCAAAATATACATCTCGTAACATTCAATTTAGGTGATCATCATTAATCACTCAAACTAGTATATTTCTTAAGTAATCCTCATGCATCATTTTCTCATCACAACTTGCATGGGATATTGTACTTAGGTTGTTTGGAATGCTTTCTTAATTGGATTCATTCTTTTCTAAATCGTCATGTTCCTTCTACAAACATGGAAATAAAGTATAATTTATATGTTTATATTTATACTATAACATACACGATTGCATAAATTAAAAAGTGTACTATATCCACAATTGATTTATAAGTAATACACATTCTTTTAAATTCATTCTCATGTTATCCTTTAACCAATCTTATAATAGAATTTATACTTTGTTTCCAGAAAATTCATATAAAAAATAAAACATATACATAATTAAATATTTCTTCGCATTCCACTAATTATAAAATAAAGTAAATAGATGGTTCAATATTTAAAATACTCACAATCCAAATTTAATTTAATGTTAGTATATTAAGTTAGCCATTTTTTAAAATCTTTTTACACTTCAATACATACATGTTAAAACATTCTGCATAGTTAAAATTAATTAAAATAATAAATTTTTTTATTAAACATATATAATAAAATAAAAATAAATATTATATATATTATATATTTAGTTATAGGCTTACAGTTATCAAAATACTTGTATGTCATTTATAGGACTAAGATACTTGTGTGCCATTTAGAAGGCTAAGAATTTATAACTCTTCAGATAGTAGTGAAAAATAAAAAAGAAAATTTGTTTAGAAACTCTTGATTTTATATCTATGAAAAAAATATTTTCAGTACATTAAATCTTGATTTTATACATATATGACAAAATATTCTCAATATATTAAATCACAATTATAATAATTAAATTCACTCATCTTTATGAAATAGGTCCCAGAGGTTTATTCTAATTCTAATTCCCTGAGTTGACTGCCATAATTAAAACATCGCTGCAAATCATAGAAAAGAGCTCGAAATTTTTGGCCAAAACATTCCTTTCCCAAAAGTCTTTTCAGATCCATCTGCGTATATAAATATAATGTGTGTCAAGCAACACATGCTTCAACAACAAAGTGATTTCAACAAGTCCTAATACTATAATTTAATTTCAAATCAAAATTTACCTCCACAACTTCATGAAGGTGATCCATCTCTTTTGCCTCCAGTACACCAAACTTCCTGAGATTTTGAACATACTCACTCAGGTGTAACAAAATACAGTATGTTACACTCTTTCTTCGTACCTCAGGCAACACCTGCAATTACCCATAAAAATTCCCTCATGATGCCACAAAGTAGAGCATTGTTACCATGCAATTAAGTATCAATTTAATACCATAATGAGAGAATAACTCCATTGTCAAAAATTTGTTAGTATAGAAACTAAAGGTTAGACAGAATATATATGATTATTGTAACACCTGAGGGAATTCAGTCTCAACGCATTGTAGAAATTGTGTTGCTAGGTCCCCTTCTTCCTTACTTTCTCGAATTACATCCTTATCAACAATGCTTTCTCCTGTAAGAGAAAGAGAACTTTGACAATTATAAGATTTAAATTATTGAAAAACATAAGTCCATAATCACAAAACAACTAAATTCACAGCCTAAAAAGTGTATCCAAAATACTACTATACAAAAGGATAGAAGATAAGCAATCCCAGAATTTCCAAAGAGATAGAAGATAAGCAATCCCAGAATTTCCAAAGAGATTTCCATTCGACCATTACATGTTTATATTGTAGATTTTACATATTTCTATATAGAGAGAGTGTTTTGTATTAAAATGTCTACAACCCCTACTCCTATAAAATAAACATAAACTAATTTTCATTAAAATAATAGAAGAGAAAAAGGAAATGAGGGGGTCGTATGGTACAAAGAAGTGTTAGACTACTCATTTGGATTTAGCATTGCATTGTGTGAAGAGTCTCTCAATCTATTGCATTGGATTTCAATAACTTGACATCCTTACTATGCATTAGTCTTGTACCTTGCCAAGTATGTCTTCGGGTTAGTATTGGTATTTTAATTATTAATTTGTAGATTTTTTCTCTCCTTGATATGGTTGTATTTTTCATATTATAATAAGAAATATTGTTTAGTTTCACTTCTCCCTTCTTGCATAATCTTTTCCCATTCTTCCTTGAGTTTTAGTCATCTCGTTTAGCATCTCAGTCTATATCATGTGGGTGTTTATGCTAAAATATTTTTTTCTTTAGAGAGATGTTAAGCCTTGGGTAATCTTAGTGTCCTCATAAGACTCTTGCAATAACATTCTTAGTCCCTTCCTATCAACCATACAACATTTTTTTTGCAAATAACTAAACCATTTCTTACATTGAAGGTCACATTTATTTGTATAACTCTTTATGGAATATTTTGATTGCTATTATTTTTTTATCCACATATTCTTTTCTATATTTCTATAAAACCAATCTTCTTATTTCCTCTACCTTTATTGGATACAACCCTATTTTAATGAAAAATATCTTATAATGGGTTACTATTGATTATTTCCATGTTATCAATTGTTTTTACATCCTTTAGACTTCTTGATTCCATCTATTTTGGATGGAATTAGTCCCCACACTTTACACCCATTAAAAGTAAAGCTTGTATTATGCTAGAATGAGAGAATGAGGGAGTAGAGCATGCCACAATCCTAAATATTTATTTCCTTACATCTACTCTAAAAGTATGAATATAACTCAGAGTAATTATAATTTTCTAGGTAATTATAATTTCAAGTTATCTCAAGTTGGTTATCTAAAGTTGAATTGTTCTTTGGTTTCTTTTTGAGTGAGATAATTTCCATCTTAGTCTTGCATATATTTACACTAATCTACACCTTCATACAAAATGTTTCAAAAGATTGTAAGAGGTTTTCCAAGTTACATAGTGTTTTAGTTATCAATATTTCATCTTGAGCATATAACAAAATTTGTATTATTAATCTTTCAATCTTTAGCTCCCCTCTATTCTTTTATTTTGTTGATGTAGAGCCCAAAAAAGTGTAGGGGACAGGGTGCTTAATCTTATATCAATGCTAAAACATTCTAAAGAGTCATATTGGATTTTATTATTGCCTTTAACCACTCATATAACTTGCACGCCACTATGTTACATTCAATTGGAAATCTCATTTCTACAGTCCATAAATGTTAAGAAAGGTGGTCTCTTTCCCTAGGTCTTGGAATTTCAAGCTCGAAACCTAAGTCAAAAGACTAGTAGTTTGTTAGATAGAAAGATATAGCCTTCTAACAACGTATAAGCCCCCTAGATCTACCTCTAGAGTCAATATAGGTCAATTTTCAACCCTACAAAGGCTTCTCCGACTCAATAATTATCCTCACAACCTCACACATCAGTTCTTATAGCATCAAAATATCAAGATTATGGACCTCCATATCTTTCTTAAAGGCTTATCTCTTTGTAGGTGACCCAAACCCATGACAATTAAGGACATTTGAAATATTAATCAACCTCCACTATGGTTAATCTTGTTTTAATAACCCCTAATAATGAGACTTGTCTCCAACATTCAATTGTATATTTCCCTTGGGAAATTATAAATAAAGGAATTTGGTGTACCTTCCCTCACACTTGAAAACCTTCCCTTCATGCTATAGAAATCCCCCCAATAGTTGTAAGATCCTTCATTATTAGGCCTTGTTATACCCACTATATATTTTTACTCCATTATAAAACAAGTTTACCTCCTCCATGGTGGTCATGGAATTCTCTTGTAGATCCCTTCCAGCAAACCCATAAGTGTATCTAGACTAGATACAAGAAGCAAAGAGTTCCCACTAAATCCAAATAGTACATTAAGGAATTCCTTACCCCCCAATCACATTCAGATGTTATATTCTCAGTGGGAAAAGAACAAAAAACTACTTAGCTATGAACATGACACATTGAATCTAAAGAGGGAAAATTATTCAAGACCTCACCAAAAGATGGCAGAAGTGGCTTTGAGAAGGTCACACATTCAATGCGAACTTCCTAAGGGTGAATTCCATATCTATTATTGTAGCAACCTCTTTCTCTAGCACAGAATCCATCAACCTCAAATTTTCATTAGCGCACAAGACTCATCTAATATTGGAAGAGACCAATCATACTTGAGAGAGTTTTCCCTAATGGTCCCTAAGAAGAGTAATAGTTTGCAGTTGGTCATGATAGCAAGTGTCAATTTTCAACTTGTGGATACTATTGAAAGTATGGATATTGATGATTTCATCCCAGTGTTGTGATGATCTCCCAGTACTGAGGTGACAGTCCCTATGTTAGAGAATTCATCCATCAAATGTTAAACTTAGACCCTAAGGCTTCTTCAATGTGTTACATATTGGATTCACATGGAAACTTGCAGGATAGACTATTGATCAAAATATCATCAGTAAAACAAAGTTGGTTAGGTCAAAAATTTGATGAAAATATAATAATCCATATCAAGGATCTCAAGGGAATCCAGATGGAAATTGATGGCCACCCACTTATTACACTTGGAACCCCATCATTGTTTCCTTTTAGTTTCCTATTTTCTAGCATGCTTTATATATTTAGTAATTTTTTGGTGGGGGATAGGGGATCCTGGACACCTTATCGTTTAATAGGACCCTCATTTGCAAAATCTTGTGGAGAGGTTTATTGGGTAGGGGTCTTTGGTCTCAAATCATCCAAGGTAAATATTTGGGATATCAGGACTTTGAAGTCTAGATTAAAGGTGGTGTTAAAATCCCTTCCTCAATTTCATATATATGGCACAGTATGATGAGACAAAGGCATTGGCTATTTGCGGGGATTTGTTGGGAGATCAGTGATGGCAGTGGGATCGAGGTTGGGCTAGACATTATTGGTGGTACCCAAGGGGTATGTATGCTTTATGTTCCCCTCTTACAACATTTACATGACAGAGGTATCTATTTTCTTTCTCATATTGTTTCTTTTTGAGCATATTCTACATATCTTCAGACTTGGCTCTGGGCAGAGGACATGGATATTTTGGGTCTTTTGCCTACTGAATGGACTCTTTATATAAGACAGATTGAGCTTGCATGTATTTATATTTTAGATAATAATGATAAGATGAGATGGGTTGGGCAAGTCCATAAGAACTTGATTGCGACCAAAGACATTTATAGGTCCATTTCCATACCAGCTAATCCTTTTGTGGAGCTATCCTAGTTCCACAAATCCTAGAAATGGAACTTCCTATAGAAGCTTAAATGCTTCAGTTGGCTAGTATTGAATGACAAGTTCTCACTTGGAAGAATTTAGTTCGCAGAGGTTTCATTGGTCCTAGTATATGTATGTTGTGCAAGAAAAATTTGGAAGATGTTGAAAACCTTTTCATGAACTGTCTGGTTTCCACAAAAATTTGGTACACAGTCTTCATTTTATTCCAGATTGTGGAGGATCGGAAGCATAGTACACTATTGGCAGGTTTTAAGCATTGGTTTCAGTCGCAACAAGCCTTTGGCACCATGCCTTTTTTCATCATTTGGGGCTTATGGTACTGCAGGAACCTTATCATATTTGAAGATAAGCCATTTGATATTAGATACACTATTATGGGGATTGTTTCTCATTTTTCTGAGACAGACCCTCTGAAACTAATTAAAAAATCTAGAAAGGTTTGCAAGACATCTGGAATGATTATCTGGTGGGTTTTTTTGATGTGGCTTGCAAATTTGGACTGTGTGGATGTGGTGTTCTTATTGCTACTAAACCCGGTAAGTTTTATCACATTTAGTGGGAGGGTGGTTCAGGTTCCAACAACAGAGCCGAAATCATCTCACTATGGGGGTTGCTATTCACTGCTAGTTGGCTCAACATCCACAATATGCATATTTTCGAGGACTCTAACAGAGCCGAAATCATCTCACTATGGGGGTTGCTATTCACTGCTAGTTGGCTCAACATCCACAATATGCATATTTTCGGGGACTCTAAAGGATGCATCGATTGGGTAAAGGGATTGTCATGTTTCCAACCTCATCTTCTGACCTATTGGATGAAGCTCATTCGTATCTTGATCAATTCATTTCAGTGCATTGATTTCAATCATATATATAGGGAGCAGAATCTCATCGCTGACATTCTCTCTAAAAGAGGCATTTCAGCACCTCCTGGAGTCATTCATTATGATTCTTTCAACCGGGACTCCAGATTTGATTTCAGCTCTATTCCGATCTCATAAATAAGACTAGCATATGTCTCTTTCTTTTTTCTCTTCTTTTTTTTGGTAACAAATCACTTCTTAACAGGAGATGAACTTTAAATGGATGACAGCACAGTAGTCGGTCTATGTTTTTATTTTCTGTTGAGTTTCTTGCTGCTAAGTTTTAGTATACTTTATCTTATGACAAAATCATATAACTGTACTTTCTTTAGTAATAATAAGAAGACTTTTATTTTTGACTGAAAATAGAAAGCTAACTGATAGCCCAAACCCAATAATGGTTATAAAAAACTCAACCATAACAAACATTTAAGAATCTCAACTTCAAACTGTAGTTCGTTGAACTAATCAATCATTTTATCTCAATGATAATCTCCCAGCTTTATAAGTTTCTTAACATGGTTCAAATATGAAGCCTACTTATCCAGATTATTAAGTTAATTCGATCTACGTTAAGACTAAAAATAGAAGAAAGCATAAACAGGTTGCAGGGAAATTGTCTGACCGATATTACGTAATTGTCTTCTAGCAGTTTTATGAGCACGAAGAAACGCCATGCAGATGTAGCATGCCAACCTCGATTTCTCAACAGTAAAAAATGTCGGCAACTTTAGGGGTAGACACCTTATCTGAAAGCATTTAGAACGACCTGCAAATTCCAGATAAGCCTCTAATCGTTCCCAGTCAACTAATTTATTACGAGAGTATACCATGTCAATGGCTTCATCTATTGAGCGCATAAGCAGAATGGCGGTAGTTCCTGTTATCTTTCCTTCACAGAGCATTCGCCAATAAGCAGCTTGAACACCTGCAGAACAAAAATAACAATCTGATTAACTCTGTGCAAAAAGTATTCCATATTTATGGAATCTAAATAAAACAATTATCTCAATCAACATAATTAACATAAATGAAGTGGAATAGATTTTTCAGAATTCTCATTCTTTAAAAACTTAAAAATTAAGGATTATATAGATTTAATAATAAGAAAATCTATATTAACATAAATGAAGTGGAATAGATTTTTCAGAATTCTCATTCTTTAAAAACTTAAAAATTAGGATGATATACATTTATAATAAGAAAATATATAAAAAATATATAGATAATTTATTTTGGAATAAGTATTTTAGAATTTGATTTAAGTAAAAAATTATAGACCAATTTAGATTTATTTTAATTTTGGATCTATTAAGCCTTAAGAGGGATCAAATTTCTTTTTACTTTAAGAAAAGTTTGCATGAAGAGATTTGATTCTCTAGTGATTCAGAGTTTTGTATGTCGAGATTTGATCTTCTCAGTGATTTAGAGTTAAGATGGATTTAGCTGGTATTGATTTCCATGTGAAAATAAGTTATATTCCACATGGATACCATGGTTTTCATTATTATTTTATTTTGTTATTTTTTTATTTTTATTTTTACTATACAATTTAAATTTGCAATTTGAACAACTCTTTACTATATTTTAGACAAAAGTGTCCATATTTGAAAATTGACCAAAATGTAAAAGGTAATATTTTAACCATAATAATATGTATGGAGCACATTGTCCATATTAAAATAGTTTTTTTATTATTAATATAGTTTGAAATACACATCAATATTTTTCTTTTGTAAATCAACTTTATATTCATTCATTTCAAGATAAGTACATCAGCAGGAAAAAGCAAGTAGTCTCACCCGATCAGGTTTGTTGACTACCGTGATCAACATATGACAGAAATAGAAAGATGACCAAAGATACAATCCACAACTTAGGAGGCCAAAAGCACCAGAAAACACATAAAACAAGAAGAGTATGTTAAGTACCTATAATACTAGTGATTACCCCATTACTATTGTAGTTATATCCCTTATAAATATTGTTGTGCCCCTATTGTCCCCATATTGTTATTACTATGGCCCATATAATCTCTCTATTGTTATTTTTGTCTTTATATTATTATTGTTAGGTCGGCTGGGTTATATTGTGACTCCTTAGACTCCTATATATGAAAGGAGGTTTTGTCATTTGAATCATCAAATAATCATTCATTTGTGTAATGTAAAGGAGGTTGCCCCCTTGGAGAAGCTGAATTCTAAAGCATTGATCTATCTTTTCTATCTTTTTGTGAGCTGGTTTCATAACATTTGGTATCAGAGCTCTGGATTCTAAAGTTTCGCTGCTCCAAATAGGTCATCGTGGCATTTTCGCTATAAAGTTTTTTCTGCAACGTTTTGTAGAAATTTTGAATAATTTAACACATATTCAATGGAGATTATCCTGATCATGTACTATTGCGGAAAACATACACAATACATAAGCTCCTCTACGTTGATCATCAATATAGCAGCATCAATAACAATAAAACATCAAGAGCATTCACACATTAACACAGTATGTATCCCGGGGAAAGCATCTCGCTAAAAACCCCAACTATCTGTATATTAATGATTGAGTCATGTAACATTACACAGCATAATACTTTTCACAAGTATCTCCACCTCTGTTACACACAATACAGCTCAGATCTGATCTCCAAATCTCTTCCACTGCTTGCCTGCCTCCACTGCTCAATACCTGCTCAAGAACTGATGAGAAATGGCTCACCAAACTCGTTTTTCACCTGCAAAAATAGTCACTCGCTCTTTGTGGACGTGAGCATAAGCTAAAATGTGGGAAAATACATGGGCAAACTCATTGGCATACTCAATCCCTTGATTGTGCAAGATCTGGTGCACAACTATAGTCACAACTGATAGCAATCTGATTCTCTAACACCTGTCCCTGCTGAACTGAACATGCACTGACATGCAACTGAGTTAACCGATGTATTCATTAGTTGTATTATGAGTTAAGAACTTGTGAATTAATTAATAACTAATTCACCCAACTCATCTCTAGTCTATTTGCCAGTTAGACTAAATACAACCAGTTTAACAAAGCTAAACTGAACACAACTCCATCAACTGCACCTCCAGTCCACTAAACTCAACTCACTTGAGTTCTAACTGAAGTCATGCATGCAACAACTCAACTAACTCATAAGAAAAGCGTATTTCCTTCTGACAGCTGCATGTGCCACCTCTGTAGCTCAAACTGAAGTGCTCCAAGAGAATAAGATTAAGTTTATAGTCCAAATATTATTGTGAGATAATAATATTTGACTTTTCTATTTTTGACAGCCAGTCTAAAAATAGACTTGATCACTCACACTTTCATCAAAAATAGGAATCCATCTATTTTTCCAACTTGATCAATCATCCATAAACAGCAACCTGCAATCCATAGACATGATCCATATGTCTAAAAATAGACATAGTCTAAAAATAGACTTGCGCCAAAAATAGCCTGCGGGCCCACTTAGTGAAGGCGACTCCTTTCCACTAAGCTCAATCATCTTGTTGCTCAACAAGCATTTCTTGTTGCACACTTTTCAACAAAACTCCATGACAACCACTTGGGTTCACTGATATGCCTTGCCTTGCAAATGGCTTGGCACTTCAACCAATGTTCTCCTTTTGCTACTGACCCAATCCAACAGTTGTTGATTGCTTACTGACTAAACACCCTAATGTACCAAAGAGATCCCTTGGTTCTTGGAAAGCTGACTAATGGCCTTCCCACTTAAAATCATGTTCCTCCTTTGCAACACATGCATTCAATGCAAGCTTCTCCTTAGAAACCATTTTTCCAAGTTAAGCCCATTTAAGTGAACTACAACAATGAGTTCCAATATCGGTAATAACAAGAAAAAATGACCATTCTTTTACCTCCATAGTTCCAAATTCCACATCTGGAAGAATGCATTCACCATCTCTTTCTCTTATTGGCATCAACACATCAAATGGTCTACAATAGCTGCAATTGTTTTTTCCATTTTTGTCCACTTTCGCTTCTTGATTCCATCATTCTCCAGTATTAACATGCTGCTCATGTCATGATTTGAGAATGAAGGCTAATAATGAGCCTCTTTCTCAAGCATGGACCTTCCAAAATCCTGCGACATCTTGTCACAAGAAACACCATTAACCTTGAAAAACACTCATGCAATAATATAACTTGACGACCTCTTCCTTTTGCTTCTTCAAAGAAACACATGTCACATCACGTGAACATCACCATGTACTCTTACATCTTAGTGCATAAAACATCGACTAAACACAAGTCGAAAAAACATTCTTCTTCAAAAAACTAACTTTTAAGTCAAGAAAAATCATGTACAACAACTTGACGATTTACAACAAGAATTCCACATTCTCATGAAACAATTCATCACATCTCCCTTTCATCTTTGGAGACAAAATCAACCCTTCCAAGTCGATATAACATATATGTAACAATCAATCGACCACATAAGCCGACACTCATGCATACACACATGATCAACATTCTCAAGTTGACAACATACATGTTAACAAATAAATCAACCAACACAAGTCAATCACTCATGCATGTCAATCATAATGAAACTATTAAAAATTCCACTATTCACACACACAAACTCTCATGCATGTATAACAATTATCAACTCTCTCACAAGTACAATCACAAGTACAATAATCTCATTAGTATGTATGAGTACTTAAAGATATGTAATAACCAAATTTGCTGCAATAAAGTGAGTCAACATACTCCACTTTCGAACACCTTCCCAGTGTAAACATGTAAGTTCAAGAATGCAACATGCATGGAAATTTGTAGTTACAGATTGTCATATTTGCTGCATTTAAGTGAGTCAACATAAATCTACTTTTCCAACATCTTGCCTCATACAATATGCAACATACTTTCAGAATAAAATAAATGCATCCAAATAACAAGGAAATGCATCAATAAGGCAAGATTTGCATCAATTATCAAAATATATGCAAGGCCTTAATTGATTAAGAAATATAACCATCACTTTCCAGACCATTTCAATGGTGCGTCTTTCAGCTATAGTTCATCATGTGTATCATCCTGAACCACATCAATTATGGAATCCTCTTTTCCATTCTTGCCAAAATCTCTCTCCACCTTCTTCAAATGTAGTGGATGACTTGTTGGATGCAAAGTCCAACACTTGTCTACAAGATGATCCTACTTATGGTAATGAGTGCAAAATAATTGCATCTGCTTTTCAACGTGGTTTCCATTATCCAATGAACCTTTGTCTCTCTATCTCTTTTGTTTTGAAATTTTCCTGTATATGGCTATCCTCTTCCAACACCTCGAAACAGTATGGTGATTCAAACCACAAAAGTAACATGTAAATTTTATCCAAATATTATGTGAAGATTTACAATGTTTATTATAATCAAAATAAACTTGATTAAATGCATATTTATACCTTGCACATTCACCTTTGTTGTCTTCTTGAAGAGGTGAATTTGATGAGGTAGTGGCTCTCTTCAGAATACCAATAATGGTTTCAATGACCTTAGAGCTTTCAACATCCTCTTGTTTCCCATTTCCATTACTTGCATGCTTATGAGCATATTCTTGCAAAGTGGGTATAAAACTTTTGCATTCCTCATCAGCACAAACTTCACAAGCTTGAGGTAATGAACATGTAATGAATGTCCTTCTTGGAACACCTTCATGTGCCTCCATGGATTTGGAGCATTCTCCATCATGTTGTCCATAACCAAGACCCAAATATCTAAGCCTTTCCTCAACAACAATTGGCTCAACTATTACTCGTGCATGTTTGCCTAACCCTTTACCTTCATAGCCCATCTTCATCAATAATTTGGACCCTATTCCTCTAGTGTGTCTTTTAAAAGCACACAAAAATTCATTTTGAGAGGAAATTGAAGATAAACTTGAAGTTTATACCTCATTTTCATACACATACTTGGCTAGGTTTCCTTAGCATCACGGAGTTGAATCTCCATCTCATGCATCTTTCCAAGAAGCTCTTGCTTCTCCTCCTTCATGTCCATTAACTCCTCTTGAAGTATAGTGTTCTCCTTCCTATCTTCATTCATCTCTTGCACCATATCTCTCATTAGGATAAGCTCTTGCAACATCTCTAAATCAAAGAGTCTTGCTAAGTAAGATGGATTAGAAACATCGCTTGTTGAAGTTTCCATCGCACTTGTAATGCATCAAAAAGATTCACAAAGCTTCAAAAAGTTTCTCAACAAATAAGCATCTTAGACCATATCCTTTCTTCAACTTACACACATAAACTTGCACACAGTTAAATTCTCCTTCTGCAAATGCAAAACCAATAGCTATTTTTCTAGCTAACCTCGGCAAACCATATTAGTGTTAAAATGAGCTAACAATTCTCTCATACCAACTTGATCTGAATGTTGGGAAAACTTTTTAATTCTATGTAAGCTCTCTCATTAGTATTAAAAAAATGTGTTTAGTATAATCTCAAATTAACCAAAATGTGAGGAATTATGTGTCAAGTGTTGAGTGTCTTTTATGAGAAATTTATGAGGTTAATTAGTTGTTTAAAATGCATGTTCAACAAGTAAATTGTAGAGAAGCAAAACACAACAACTCATAACACAAAGATGATAAAGGAGTTCAACCCTTCTGGGCTACATCTCCTTCGACTTGCTTCAATGGCTAGGCCCTCTTTGAATTAATGGGAAATTCTCTGATTACATGCACCTATAGTGCTCCAATGGCTTTGTAACCTACTCCATTGAATTCAAAAGACCCAAGAACACCAAAAAATGACTATCCAAGCTCTACAATTGGACTTCATTTCATCTAGGCTTGACCTCTTCTCTTGGTGGCCCTATGCTTCCTTAACCTTCAACGTAGAAAAATCACGTACAAAAGTGTCTTTCTACCTCTGCAACCTATTTCATTCTATTCAAAGCATCTAAATCATCTAGGAATGACTCTCTCTGAGCCAAAATTGGTCAATTTTTGAAGAAGTTGTGATCTCTTCATTTTTCCCTAGGAAAACTCCACCAAATCTGGAGAAACTCCAATTAACCCCGCCAAATTTGGTGCAATGTCAGGTTTGTCAGACCTGCAAAACTGCCACCAAGTTAATACACAATTAATTAGGGATAGGCATGGGTTAATTAATGCTAATCCTGCTTAGCGCATAGCACTGGCCTCTGGTTATGGTGTATGGTCATATGCGGAGAGCGTTGGCCCATGGGGAAGCCTCTCTTTCCCCCAACCACCACATATTATTACATTAAATGAAAAGTGTGCCCCATATTTGTTAAGAAACATGGTTGGGGTAGAGTGCTAACGTGTTGGTCTTATGTAGGCTAGGTAGCGGGTTTGACTCCACCGGCCTTCCAAATAATTTTACATGACTTTTGAGAGGCCACGTGGCGACCTTTGGGCTTGCTACGTGTCAGCCTCTCATTGGTCCTCCCAAATTCCTTTGACCAATATCATGTTGACATTTGTCACAACCTGATTGAGCCACTTATGGGAATATTCCTTGGAATATTCTTTTTGTTGACTGGGATGTACGGATGCCTAGTTAGCATCCTAGTCAACCACCTAGAATTTTGCATGTTTGAAAAAGCATATGGAACTCTCTACCTTTCTCACACGAGCTCCATTTTAGGTGAAATGAGTTGCGATGGGGTTGTATCATCAATACGAACGCAGTCATTTAGGTTTTCAGTGATTCTAATCACTTTATTTTTTCAGCAATTTTTTCCCCTAATCTAGATTTCGATCAAAGAAGCATAAGGGACCTTGGAATAAGTAATGAAGAATAACAACACAACTTAATAGTAAGAGGCTGAAAATAAAAGGAAACTTATAATATTAAGTGAGGTGATTGCAAAGGAATGAAGAGTTCAATTCTCTTGAGAAAGAACAAGGGCATTGGTTGGAGAGGAATTGGTTTAGCAAGAAGTGGAAGATGAGATCTTGTTATAGATATTATAAAATTGAATATGATGTTTATGCTAATTCAGGTCATTAAAAGAATTGTGTTTTTAGGACTGAATTAGTAGCAGCTTCCACAGAAAGTAAGCTATGTCAAAGGAGAAGGAGCAATAAAATAATTTTTGATGAAGAAATGGTGACAAAACCCGATAGTAAAACTAAGAAGAGTGAGTGGGTGAATATGCAACAACCAACAACTTTGAAAGCTTAGTAGAAAGTGTGTTAAAGAAGAGGTTCTACTACAAAGAACCTAGAGAAGAGAAGAGAATAGAAGATACTAAGAGGATGACTTGGTATGGGTGAGAAGTTGCAAACTTGTTACAAGAGGGGCTAGTTGCAACTCACTAGTAGACAAGGAGAATTAAGCAAGAGGAAGAGATGAAGATGATTGTTATCGGTCATAGCATGGGTTCAAAGGAAAGTTAAAACTAGAAGAGGACAAGTGTCAAGGTAGTTGGACTCAAAGGAATGAGTGATTAAGAATTTGGGGAGGAGATAGTTGGGTTGAGGATAGAACTCAAATATGTGAAACAATTGCTACAAGAAAGTCAAGATGACCGGAGTTATGAGAAAAAAGAATAGTGTGGAATAGGAAGATATGCAACAAAAAATTGATGACAACAATAAGAATATTTATACAACAATGATTGTGTGTTCAAGTGAAGGTTGAACAAGGAGCTAATGTTCCTTTCTTTTCAGTTAATTGTGGATTGATTGTTGATTACAAGTAGTAGCGATGAATGTTTATAGCTGAGGATGATGGAAAGGAACCTTGTGGTAGAAAGTGATGAAGAACAAAAAAGTTCTTAGTGGAAGAGGGTGAGTCAGTTACATGCATAAGCCACAAGAGTAGAGAGTTCTCAGATGAAGATTCTAGAAGAAGGAGTCAGTAGAAATACCAGGAGAAGACTTAGCATGGAAGAGCTTAGTCTTGTATTTACAAACAGGTTGATGGATTCAACCTATTACAGTGGCTTGTGTGTAGCTCACCATGAGCAGGGAGGAGCTCATAGAAGAAGGATATTTTCTACTATTCAAAGTCATAGTAAAGGTGCAAAGGGAAGCCATAATAAATCAAGGAGAAACTTGATAAAGAAGTAGCTTAAATCAAACTACAGCTAGACATGATCAGAGGACTGCTACAGAAAGATAAGTATGACTAGGATTACAGATGAAGTCTCTGGATGAAAGAAAATGCGATTATTTGCATACGAAGCTGAGATAGATTTAAATGCTTAGTTGGAATGAAAAGATCAAACGGAGTTGAGTTACATCCATGGAAGAACAACCTAAGGGTGATGAACACATGTAACGAAGCAGATGAAGATTTGATGAGGAGCCTAAAGATAGAAAATTTCAGCCAAGGAATAACTTAGGAGGATGGAATTGAAAAAAGGAAAGCAGGAAACTATAGTTGGTTGTATGAAGAGACAACCTATGATTCTGAGGAATTTTTTTGCAAGTTTGAACTATTCGACAAAAATTAAAAGTTCAAAATTCACAACATAAGCAGTAGAAGAAGGTATAAGTTGATTAAGGATTTGGTAAGATATTTGTTTCACTGTGCAGGTAACAATGGAGGAAGGTGAGGAGATTTGAAACAACTTAGATTAAGGAGTGCTTGCAAGGTTTCAGAGAAGAGAACCAAGAAGATGCCAAAATCCCAAACTCAGGAGAAAGTTTGGTGAGGTATCGTGTAGAAAGGTGGAGGCTTGTTACCGTAGAGGCATGTTCCATCTCATGAGTTAAAGTTTTCACAAGAAGATCAGATGCATGTGACTAGGAGGTCATATATTTTCGTACCTTGGGAGTCTGATTTAGGTGCATATATGGATTAAAACATTCGATGAAGACTATACCATAGCTTGCCAATGTGATGGGATAGTAACATGGTGATGTTGGGAGAAATTTTAAATGTTTTATAGATATTTGAATTAGGATGCGAGTTTGTTTTTAGAATATGTTGGTGGAAATGTACCTAATGTAAATTTAATTTTAGTTTCCCTATTTTGTGAGAAGGGGAAACAAATCATCACTTGTGATTCTTGGTTATCCCATGTATATTTCTTTTAAAAAGAGGAATATTGTTTGAGAAGAGTAGTGTGAAGCAGAGGAGAAGTGCAGTGGAATAAGAGAGGAGAAACTATAGTGCTAGGAGAAGAGGCAGATGATGAGAGATATAAGTTGCACATGCCCACGTTGTAAATCTGGCTAGTTTAATGTATGTATGAATTTGATTAATGAGAAAATTTTTTATGTGGATATGCACTTGTGTATTTCTTTGTCTGTATAACATTAGCTTGATTTTTTGAGGGTTGCACTTGTTGAGTCAATTTATAATAATAATTTGAATGTGTTAAGACTGTAATAATTGTATGCTCTAGGATCAAGTTAATTTCTAGTTCAAGTATAACTTGGGGCTAGATATATTTACCTGTGCATATGGATCAAAGATTATGTGATGAATCATTGTTTCCATCATCGTCTACTTATGGGTTGTGTGTAATTGTGGGTTGATTCATGTATATTTCTCACGTTTGAAAGTGTGTTCTTATTCCAAAGAGTTATATTAAGAATCTTCACTTTGAAGCCTCCACCATTGTGTTGAGTCCCTTTGTGTCTTGAATATTGTTGTGTCAATTGAAAGCTGAGAAAGAAAGTGTATATGTGTTCTACATATTACTAGGTGTGTGGGTTTTGTGTTGTGAAACATATTAACAAAACATAGTACCATTGTTTGAAGGCAATCATGCCCTTTTTGAATGGAATGTGATATTATTTGTTTGGTTCCCCTGAGGTTAGAGTTGAGAAGCCATGCCTGTAGTTTATTTTTACGTCACTTTGATCATAGAGTTCCTGCGTATGGAGAAAAAAGAGCACCTAGTTTTTTTTGCACATTGTCAAGACCATTTCAGATTTTTCTTTGTCGAGTTAGAGTTGTAAATTCCTGTGAAGGAGGGTGTATGAGGTCGTTTGTAATGTTAGGAAGAAATTGTAGGCCATGAGTAATTGATTCTAGGAAGGGAAGAGTCGTTTTAGCTTCATGGAATATGAAACAATAGAGTTTTGGGGCGCTATGAAAATATTTCGTAGTGCCTATAGGATGTTTTTAGTGTTGCTAAAATATTTTGTAGCACCTACAACAACAATAGGGCTGCATGTGAGCTATTGAAATCCTATTTTGGCCAACATGTTATGCCATATGATAGTTTGAAGCCTATGGAATTTGATGGGGTTTGAATAAGGTTTGCAAGGTGGGGGAAAGCCTACATTAGGCAAAGGAAATATCCATTCTTATTTTGACCACACATGTTTAATTAATTCCTGAAAATTCGAAAATGTGGTTAAAGCATAGTTGCGGGTGTTTGTGTTGGAGTATCCTAGGTTATGGGAAATCATGGAAACCTGACATGTCCTCATCAATGTGTATGTGTATGTGTAGGTTTCGTGGTACACTATGTATATGGGCTAATGTGTTGTGTAACGTGTATGGAACATGCATATATGGAACTACCTGGGCTTACAAAGGTGTGGAACAGACCTATATTCTTGTCAACAAACTATCGAGATTGGTAGTGCCCATATTACTAGGTAGCGACTGGGATTAGTCACATATATATACATATATCCCATATTAATATACACCACTAGGTGCTTTCCAAGATTGGGAATTAATCTTTCATGTATATGTGGTTAAAGAGAAGAAAAGGAACTAGGTGATTTATGGGCTTGGAAACCAATCTAGTGTCTATATGTGGCCAAAGAGAAGAGAAGGCACTAGGTGTTTGCCAGGCTTGAAAACTGATCTAGTGTGTGTATGTGGTCAAAGAGAAGCGAAGGAAGAAGGTGATTTCCAGGCTTGGTAATTGATCTAGTGTGTGTATGTGGTCAGCGAGAGAAGAAGGCACTAGGTGCTTGTCGGGCTTGGAAAACGATCTAGTGTGTGTACATGGTCAAAGAAAAGAGAAGGCATTGGACACTTGTCAGGTTGGAAACCAATCTACTGTTAGTATGCGAAAATGAAAGAGTTATTGGATGCTTTCCGAGATGGGAAACTGATCTAGTAGGTGTAAAGCAAGTAGTAAGGAGGAAATTAACAAGTATTAATACTTCATTGATCTTGAAATTTAAATTATGAATCTAAATTCCATATTTTGATTTATGATTATTTGGGTTACGAGCTAACTTGGTTTACTATAATAGGAATTGAAGAAGAATTTCGAGTTCACCTCAGGAATATACTACTCATGAGGTATGATTTAAATTTATTTAATTTTCCTCATGACGAGTCTCACAAAATCTACATGCCCATGCTATAGGAAAGGAAATGGGATTTCCATCCAAATGAACAAAATTGACTGCAAGTGATCCAGGTGGCTCCAGAGACAAACATGATAGAGGGCTTATGAAATATCAAAAATCAAATTGATTGGAATTCTTTCGAACTAGGACTAGAGCGTAGATCGCGTCTTGATCGCATCAGTGTAAACGATTCGTCAATCCGAGTCTAGATGAGGAAGATAGAGGCAGTCAAAGCTTTGGTTGACTTTTGCTGACTAGGCAGGCTTAATGGACACACAATCTAGAATTTTTCCAGTGGACCTTTTCAAAAAGACTCCTTCAGTCAAAGTTTGAGAGTTTTCAAAAACATGTTCTTATATAAAAAAAAAACAAAAAAATATTATAAAAGAGGTGGTGGGCCACCACCCCCACAACCCCACACCGCACCATACATAACCACATGCTGTATTGAAGAGAGGCTGCCAGGGATTGAACCCGCCTAGTCCACGTGGGTCGGCCCCCACCGGGTGGCCCTGTTAGAGTCAGTCTTGTCAGTCCTCCGTTAGAGATCAAAACTCTTTCTGCATTTCAGTTTTAGGAGTCCCGCTCCATTCACTCAGCTGCATTCCGCTAGGGGCATGCCATAATCTGATGGAGAAGGTCATGTTAGTCATTTCCCCTCATGTCTAGCACCTGTTGGCTTATGTCTTTGGTCAATGTTCACTAAAGTCCATGATAGTTAATGTTCGATCTTTTAATGGACAACAGTCATTTTCAGTCATTAGGTCTAGGGATTAGTCAATTTGGTCTTCAAACATGTCCAATAAATCCATGCAGACCAGAGGGAGGCCCTTACAAAGTTGTGATTCAAAGATTTTCTTTGTCATGTTGATAGATTATGAATGTTCTTCAAAACTCTGTTTTGAAGAAAAGTCAAACAATGTGTCGTTTGTGATAATTTTCCAAAAAGTCTCCAGTTGATCTCTTCAGGCGCAGTCATGGTTTCTGTGGCCAAATGCCCTGTCATACAACCCTTGCAAAAAAGCACTGAAAATTTCATCATTCTAGCTAAAAATTCAAAGGGAAAGTGAAATTCAGTGTTGCTTTAAATCAGAGAAAAGGTGCCAAAACAAGACATTAGAAAAGTGGGTTTTGAGGAAGCAAAAATTTAACCCATGACTTCAAAGTCTTTATAAAGGATTCCCACAAGAAACAAAGTCATTGTGCAAATCAAGGTTATAGAGAAGAATTGCAAAGTCATTGGGAGAAACTTGCACACGTTTGGAGTGAGTTTGGAGTCGTTTTCAGGAGCGCGGCGCACACACAGAGGGGCGCGACGCACATAGAGAGCGCAGTGCACAGAATGTGACTCCACAATGGTGGAAATACACGGGCGCGCTGCATATACAGAGTGCGGCGCACTGGGTTTGTTGCGTAGCGCACACCCACAAAGGCCTGAAATTGTTCCAAATTTGCCACAAATCATTTGGAATTCCTTCCAATTGCCAGGTAGGTTCTATATCTTGGCTTGCTCATCAAATTTTTTGGATAGGATGATGGTTATGGCCATTTATAATTGCAATAAAAAATGCCTAAACCCTACCACTTGAAATCATCAAACCATTGTTGCTAGGGTTACAAAATTGTGGTGTTGATGCCAAGGCTCCTCTTTCACCTCTCATTTTTCCCTTTCTTTCCATTGTTCCCTTCCCCCTATCCTATTTTTCCCTATTTCCCTACCCTAAAATAGTACTAAACACCTATTCCCTATCCCCTCCACTCATTTGTCAATATAAAACCCCAAAACGCTACCTTATCAAATCCCCAAACCCTCCTGCATATCCCTAAAAAAAATTACCCCCCATAACCCCTAATCCCATCATATTATTCCCCTTCCTAACACTCCCTTTTTGCATTGTTCCCCTTGGTGGCAGAGATCACAACAACATAGAGTTTCATACCATCATCAAAGGGCAGTCCAAGCACAGTACACATACAACAGTCATGGCATCAGAGCATTCATCAGAGTATGAGATGGAAACCCAGAGTGATTCATCCTCGGAAGAATAGGCTCCCCGAAGACATCACAAAAGTGGAAAACATGTTAGGGATGAGCCAACCACCCTCACAGAACTGCAGGCCTGCCCTCTTGCTATGTCATGTTTCCAGCATCTATCATGCCTTGAGTTTTGTCAAAGGGTGGCTAATGTTCGAGTTCATCATGAGTTGGCCTTTTGTGCTTCACCTACATGGAGATCACTCTGTCTTGGTCGGGGTCACCTTCACACTAACACCTGAAACTGTCTCATTAGCAACCGACATACGAATGTTGGAGAAAAGTGGCACAAGAAACAGAAGGTGGATAGGCAGCATTATGAGCCTTACATTAAGGCCAGTTTCTTGAGGAAGTTGAGTCTTTCCACTCAGATACTTGAAAGATGAATATGCTCCACTCATGAAGTTGATCATGAAATATTTCAGCTGTGAGGGGAGGTTCTCTCGTCTATATGCCTATCACATCAAGTTGCTCATGCACTTTACCAGGGTACGGATGGATGATGAACATCCCATATTTCATTTGCAGGAACATAGAGAGGATGAACACCTTCATGCAGCACAAACCCTCAGCAGCAACTTAACAGTGTTATATCACTTTTCTCTTATTAAGATTTTGGTGGATCATCAGTTGGGATTGCAGGGCATTACTTGGGATGACTTCATCTCCTGTGACCTCTTCAGCACTTCACAGGTATTATTAGACGTTGAACATGAGATAGGTGGTCCTTCTCATCAGTATGAGCGCCATGAGACCACTACTATGCCAGTATTCATCACCTATCAGAGAGGCAGTAGACATTTCTTTCCAGCAGCAAAGCAAGTGTTATCTCCACCTGGGGTGGAAGGGGCCTCGCTTCCAACATCGAAAACACATGTACAGGACAAGAGAAAGAGGCCCATGCATGACGAGGGGCCATCAGGTGAACAAGAGGCCGACTTCATCCTCATTCATGATGATGATGCAGATGTGGAGAGTGCCAAACTTAGGAGGACCACCAAGAGCAGAAAATGGAGATCCAAGACTTGTCACTCAATGTGGAGAGGGCTAAGTGGATTATTAGATATTTGGAGCAGAGGAACAAATAGTTTGAGTACCAGCATGAGATCATGGAGCTGCGAAACATCCGTGAGAATCACCAAGCTGCCCAGCATAGGAGGATTGAGCTCACTCCATTAGAGCAAGAGATTAACAATGACAGTGAGTCTTGGCTCGAGCGTATCAACATCCACCTTGAGAGACTGCTAGAGAAGGCCGACAAGGACAAAACCATGTTGAGGCGGATGGTCTATCACTACAGGGCACGTAACATGAGTTCAAAGGCTCGGATAAGGAGTTTGAAGGCAAAATTGAGCAAAGCGACAAAGAGGCAAAGGAGGAAAAAAGAGCAATATCGGCTTCGAATCTTGGCTGAAGCCTCTGTGGCCTAGCATAGCACCTCATAGAGGATCTCCAGCCCAAATTTCAAGAACTTTGGGGCAATTTTGGTCACATGACAAATTTTTGGTCACAACACAGGGTTTTTCTCCCTGTGCGTCGCGCCACTGGCGCGGCGCTTAGGATTGGGAGCTCCAAATCACAAATGGCTTGCTTTCTTGGATTCAAAATGAAAAATCATGCCTTCTGGTGCATGGACAAGAAATTTGGGCATCATTTGAGTCCCTAGGAGGTCAAAAACACTCGAAACATGACCTCTCTGCCCCTATTTTGACACACAGGAAGCAGTCTTGGGAGAATGAAGTTTTGGAGGGGAAAATGAGCACCAAATTCATAAATTGCAGTTGGGTTGGAAAATAGACAGGCCAGGCTTTCCAACAAGCACAATTGAGCACAATTTGGACTCCAGCAGGTACCTCAAAATCGCCTCCAAAGTTGCGCGGCGCATATACAAAAAAAGGCCAAAATCACTTCGGCTTCGCGACATTTTGATTCACGACTTTCTCCAACTGGGCCCGCTCATTTACACTACACTTTTTTCGGAAACTAAGGCAAATTTTAAAGAGTTTGGCTTCTATGCAAGTGGCAAAGGAAGGCGAATGGTCACCCAAGCCATTTGTCATTTTTGTAACGCTGCACCTGTAACTAATGGTTGGCTTTCCATTTCCAGTTTGTAATCATTTGAGAAACTCCCCAACTCTTGGTCGTTCTATTTCCCAATGGCATATTCTATTTATTGTATGCAAAACTATTTGCAAAGGGTTGGTTGGTGGTAATTTCTAGGAGACTGTGGGAGAGAAACTCAGTTCTTCATTGTATATTTTGACAAAGAATTAATGAAAGGCAGTGGCTCTGGTTCATGAGATTCATGTGGTGTGAGTGTAGCAAATGTGTTCTCTTTATGTTTCATATGTATTTTGTTATGTTTCATAGTTCATTCATATTCCAATGAAATTTTCGAAGTAAGATAAGGTAGAATTCATGTTTAATGATCTGCCTATGGGAAAGTTTCACATTCTGTGTTCTTCTTCTGTTGAAAAGGATTCATGTGTTTATGCCCTTTTCACCCTCTTAAAAAATCTTTCCATTCCGCATTATTTCAAATTTAATTGCTAGACTTTCTACCTGTCTTGCCTCACGAAGTAATCTGTGCCTTTGTGTTAAATTCTCTGCTCATTGCTGCTCGTTGGTCCCATACATCCCAGAAACTCAGTCATTTATCAAAAATTTCTTCTTGTATCCATATTTATTTACTAGCCTAAAATCAATACTCACTGCAAGTCATCTCAGACCATATCATTTGTTTATTCACTGAGTGTGACACGGAGAGAGCCCTCTCCTGTTCTAGTAGGGCTAGCTACCAGACTGAGCGTGGTTTGTGGTTACCCTGAATTTTTCCTTCCTTCAGCCTAAGGCGGATTTAGGTGCTAACATAGTGGCGACCATACTGGGGACGAAATTACTCCCCTTACTTCTTCATAATTCTAAGCTTATGGATGATAAGTTTAGAATTTGATAGGTTGAGTGAGTTGGTCGTGTCCTTTGATTTTTCTTCTTAGCACGCTGGCTTCTAGAAGATATACCAGAGCTAATCCAGATCCAGATCCTCCGCACATCTACGAAAATCCCAATTTGATTCCAAGACTTCGTCATGAAGAGAGCTCTATATCTCCCGTGTTCAAATCCCATTCATGCCCTGATATTTTTGAGTATCTTGAAGAGCTAGATTTTGATGAGCAGTTCGAAATATAATTGTTCGAGACCAAATCCGAAAGGGCGGTTGACTCTACTGTCCCCAATCCACAGTTTCTTGTAGACTTGGAAAAGAAAAGGGCTAACCGTTCAATTGATAACTACATTGTAGCACAGCTTCAAACTCCAATTTCTAGCCCCCTACAAACTACACACACTCCTCCAACACCTCTAAGGCCAAATCCACCAAGAGTGATGGCTGCTCGTTTTGCTCCTCTTGTTCTGCTTCAAGTTTTATATAATATGCCCACAGATTATCAAAGCAAAATCCCATTTTTTGATGGCACTCCTAACAACATTACCGCTGAGCAACATGTGGACAGAATGGCAGATTTCTATGAACTTCATGAGATCGATGCAGAGAATGTGGAAATGAGACTCTTTGTACAAACATTTGTAGGTGAAGTGAGGAAATGGTTCAGAGGTTTGCCGGCTGCACGTATCGCTACCTTGTCCAACCTACAAAGACAATTTTTAAACCGCTGGGAGTGAAAAATAATCCTCTTCAAATTCTAGCTGAATATGAGAAAATCAAACGAAACGTTGGTGAGTCGGTCCAAGACTATTGCATTAGATTCAATTCTGTTTATAATGAAATTCCCGATCATCTAAGGCCACCTGTGGGGCTAGCCATGGTGAAGTTCCCGGATGGTTTTGATGCTGACATGGCTTATCATTTAAGAGAGAGAGAACTGGCCACAATGGAAGGCATGCAGAAGATAGCGGTCAGCGTTGAAGCAAATCTGCTGATCAAGAGAGCTAGAGCAAAGGCAGAGAAGAAGGTCACTATAAAAGAAGAATCTTCCTCAGTAGATCAACTACTCCAGAAGGTAGAGCAGATGCTTGAAAGGGTGAAACTTGACAAACCTGAGCCACAAGTTAGAAATCCTAACTTCCATGGCCAGCAACAGCCACAATATAGAATAAGGCAGAGAGATCAGCGAGCCCAAGAGCAGACAACACAACAGCCAGTACAACCCCCTTTGTAGCAAAATTTTGTGCACGGATTGGAGTCAGATGAGGACGGGAATGTAATAGGTGAAGAAAACCACCTCTTTACTCCTGATGATTTTCCTATTTATATCATTGAGGATGAGGAGTATGCAGAAAGCTCGGCTGTACACAAAGATGCAGATTTCATTCTAGCAAATGACACCGTTTTGGAGGAATAATCAGATGAATACCAAAGAGGCTATACGAATGCTTTTTCCACCCAGCAACAGCGATATTCACTTAGAAATAGATATGTGCCAGTCAAACCAATTTAGAAGAGGAAGGACGATGAGACATCAAAGAATGATTCATCAGTTATACAAAGGAAAGGGAAGGAGGCGGTTGGTTCGGATAGCATAAAATCACCATCAGCAGAACAATTAAATCAGCCAATTGCATCAAAAGAAAAGGAAAGGAAAGAAATCCTAGTCAAAGAGGTAGAAAAGATCCCCGCTTTTAATTTAGAGAATGAAATTTATAAATTGAAGGTATCCATTCCCTTAACTAAAATAATGAAGAACAACAGTTATAGAGGTCAAGTATCTAAAATGTTGAATTTGGACCCAATGTCCGACATGGTGAATGTCGAAGATGATCAACCTGAAATGATTTTTGGGCCAGCATCAAACAGTGAGTCTCCTGATAGTGATGTGCCACCTTTTTATATCAGTTTAAGATTGCATGATTTTGTGTTACATAATGCCATGTTCGATTCTGGAGCTTCTCACAATCTCATGCCCAAGGCTATCATGGATAAGATGGGTCTGGACATCACTCGGCAATACCATGATCTCTATTCGTTTTATTCCACCAGAGTAAGATGTATCGGGCTCATCAAAGACTTGGTGGTGAGTCTGGATCAACTCCCAATGAAGAATTTTTGATGGATGTTGTCGTAGCAGATATTCCTCCTAGGTTTGGCATGCTTCTTTCCAGGTCTTGGGTATCAAAATTGAAGGGGACACTACAACTAGATTTCTCCTATGCAACGATTTTGGTGTTTGGCCAAATGAGGAAATTGTATCGGGAACAAAAAATGAAATACATGATTACAAGCAAGGAGAAACCAATAAATCATCTCATCAACTATGTACATACAGATTTAGAGTCTTTTGTTTTGTATTATGATAGTTTCAGTGATATCGATAGTCAGCTAGTAGAAGCGGATGATATTCCAGAAATAACAGAAAGTTTTAGAGGAGTTTTAGAGAAAGAAGGACAAGAACAGCGGAACACTGTGGAGTGATCAGTTGAAAGTAATGGACAACAAGTAGACAAAGCACAACAAACAGATTTCCAACACTTGCAAGAGTAGGAAGAAGGTTTGTGGACCATGGATTTTGATGGAGCAGTGGAAAATGATGGCGATGGAATTGAAATTTGGGTACACAGTCCTTTCTCCGCACCGAACAAAGTGCCTAGTAACATGTGGGTATGCTCTTACAAGTTGGCTTTTGATTGTTCAAATAATGAAGCTGAGTATGAAGCTCTGATTGCTGGCCTAAAAATTCTAAGAAAGCTGAATGCTAAGAGGATTTCAGTATATGGCGACTCCGAATTGGTGATTAAGCAGGTCAGAGGCGAATATCAAGCAAAGCATCCTCGGATGCGGGCTTACCGTAATGCAGTTCTAGACATCCTAAGATTATTTTCAGAATACACCTTGGCATGTGTGCCTCGTATAAAAAATAGCATTTTTGATGCTCTTGCTAAGGCAGCAAGTAGTTTGAAGATCCCAATGAACTCCAGCAATAAATTCGAAATCCATGTCAAGCATCGTCCGACTGTCTCAGACAATCAGAGATATTGGCAAGTTTTCCAAGATGATGAGGAGATTGATGATTTTCTGCAAAACAAAGGTAAGTTCAAAGAAACCTCAATTGATGTAGAAAATTACGATGGTAAAGGTAATGGTACAGATGATGTGCAAATCAATCAAATGGACGTGTTGCAGCTAAAGAATAATGTTATTCCTAAAGGCTTGATACCTTTAGAAGAACTCTTTGATCAAGATGATGTAGCCCGCAAACCAACATTGCAGCCAACAGAGAAGGGTGTGGAAGAGGTCAATATCGGAACAACTACTAATCCTAAAATGGTAAAACTATCTAAAGCATTGCCACAAAAGATCAAAGACAAATATATCAGTTTTTTGTCTTCATTTGCAGATGTATTTGCTTGGGACTATTCTGACTTCAAGACATATGATACCAATATAATTCAACACACTATACCCATTAAGCCCAATCAGAAACCATTCAGACAGAAGTTGAGAAGGCTAAATCCAAAGCTGCTACCATCAATTGAAAAGGAGATAAACAGGTTGTAGAAATCAGGAATCATAGTTCCCATTAGATTTTTAGATTGGATCTCTAATTTGATGCCCGTACTAAAGAAGATAGGTGACATTCGCTTGTGCATTGATTTTAGAAATCTCAATAAAGTTTTGTTGAAAGATAACTATCCACTGCCCAAAATGGACCATACACTTCAGCGAGTAGTGGGAGCATCTCATATGTCACTACTTGATGGTTATTTTGGATATAACCAAGTTTATGTCCATGAAGATGACCAAGACAAGACAACATTCACCACTCCGTGGGGAACTTTTCATTACGCTAAAATTCCTTTCAGTTTGAAGAACATGGGTGCCACATTTCAGCGTGCAATGGACTTGGCTTTTGCAAATGAGAAGGATGTATTTTTGGTGGTGTGCCTGGATGATTTGACGGTGTTTTCCAAATCTGATGAAGAACACATGTACCATCTAAAAACTATCTTTCAAAAGTGCAGAAAATATGGCCTATCACTAAATCCAAAAAAGAGTTTGTTCACCATGGAGGAAGGAAAACTACTCAGGCACATTATCTCAAAATATGGAATTCGTATAGACCCAGCACGTGTACAATCGATTCAGCAAATCGATCTGCCCCGGAATAATAAAGAGATTCATTCTTTCAATGGTAAAATGAGTTTTCTATGCCGCTTTGTACCTAATCTTGTTGAGCACCTAAGAGAGATTACAAACATGCTTAAGAAGGATAGCCAAGTGAAATGGACGGAGGAGGCTATAAAATCTTTCAATTTAGTCAAATTGGCTCTTTCTTTAGCTCCAGTTCTAGTAAGCCTGGACTACACTCAGGATTTCATATTGTTTTCATTTGCTTCAGAGCATACTATGGCAGCTGTGTTATCGCAGAAAAGAGATGATCATTAAAGACCCATTGCTTTCTTCAGCAAAGCTATAAGAGATGCAGCCTTAAAGTACAACATCATTAAGAAGCAAGCCCTAGCACTTGTGAAAGCATTGAAAGATTTTTGGGTATATATTCTACATTCTCATATTTTGGCCTATGTTCCTAACGCTGCTGTCAAAGATGTTTTAGTGCAGACCGATCTGGAAGGAAGACGAGGCAAGTGGATTGTTGCTTTGTTGGAATATGATGTGGAAATAAAGCCCACAAAGCTTGTTAAAGGACAGGGATTGGCAAAGTTAATGGTTGAATCAAACTTGCATGCCTTGGACATAAATCTAATCGTTGCTATGTCCGATGAGAATGAGGAGGGATCATCAATGCAGGTATCTGAAATGTTTGCTTTTTCTCCGTGGTATTCAGATATCATACATGTGCTTAAAAATTTGTCACGACCTCCCGGCATGACTAGAAACAAAGCAAGAACACTCAAATTGAAGGCTGCCAAGTTTTGCATTCTAAATTCTGCACTATATTGAAAGATCTCGGTTGCGTTCTGTTAAATTGTTTGGTGGAAAAAGAAGCAAAGAAGGTCATGGAGGATTTCGACAAAGGAGACTGTGGTGGTCACCGTTTTTGGAAATCAACAGCAAATAAAATTATAAGAGCGGGATACTATTGGCCGAAATTGTTTGCTGATGTATATAAGATGGTCAAGAGCTGTCATAAGTGTCATATTTTCGAAGGAAGGCAAAAGTTACAGCCTTTTCCACTTAAGCCCATTGAGGTGAGTGCCCCTTTTCAGCAATGGGGCCTGGACTTCATTGGCAAAATTCATCCCGCTTCTTTCGGTCAGCATAGATGGATCCTCACAGCGACAAATTATTTCACAAAATGGATCGAGGCAATTGCCACCAAACAAGCTACAAATGCGGTAATTATTTCATTCCTTGAAAATAACATCTTGTCTCGCTTTGGTTGCCCGAATAAGTTGATCATTGATAATGCAACAGCTTTCAAATCAAAAAGGATGATAGAATTTTGTCATAAATACCACATCATTTTGGGTCACTCAACTGCCTATCATCCGCAAGGCAATGGATTGGTGGAGTCTTCAAATAAATCATTGGTCAACATCATCAAGAAGCTACTGGAAATAAACAAGAAGAGCTGGCATAAGAGGTTGGTCAATGTACTTTGGGCAGATCATGTCAGTTAGAAGAAATCCATTGGTACCTCACCTTTTGAGCTTGTTTATGGAGTTGATACAGTGTTTCCTACCTCTCTCGCAGCCCCGGTAGTCAAACTTCTTCAGGAGGCTGGCAGTGAAGACAATCCTATGCAGAGAAGGTTGAATCAAATGGTCCACTTGTTGCAGACCATAGAAGAAGTCTTCCAGAACACATCCAAGTTGCAGGAGAAGATAAAGAAAATTTATGACAGAAAAGCAAAGGTGGAAAAATTTTAGTTGGATGATGTGGTGCTGAAGTGGGATGCAAGGAATGAGGAAAAAGGTAAGCACGGTAAGTTCGAGAACCTCTGGAAAGGTCCCTTCATGATTGCAACATATCAGAGTCAGAATACCTTTCTTATGAAGGAAATAAATGGGGAAGATTGTCCAGGAGGTCCGATCAATGGTTGGCTGCTCAAGCAGTACCATTTCTGAGTTATTAATGTTGCTTCCACTGTCATTGTAAATACCATTTTATTTCAGTTTGGTTTGAGTTTGTCAACTTAGTCTTCAAGTCATTTCAATATCAAATTTGAGTCAGTTTTTTGGTCATTTTAGTTTCATAAATGAGTCAGAGTCTTGTGTCATTTGTCTAAATAATGACTCCATAGCCCAATGTACGAAGGCACTGTCTAGCTCTTCCAAAGATCTGTTGTTCTTGGCACCTCCAAGGAGCTACCATCCCCCATTGGAGCCAATGTTAGACTCGGTCTTGTCATTCCTTCATCAAAGATCAAAACTCTTTCTGCATTTCATTTTTTGGAGTCCCACTCCATTCACTCAGTTTCATTCTACTAGGGGCATGCCATAATCTGACAGAGAAGGTCATGTTAGTCATTTCCCCTCATCTTTGGCACCTGTTGGCTTAGGTCTTTGGTCAATGTTCACTAAAGTCCATGACACTTAATGTTCGATATTTTAATGGACAAGAGTCATTTTCAGTCATTAGGTCTAGGGATTAGTCAATTTGGTCTTCAAATATGTCCAATCAAGCCATGTTGACCAGAGGGAGGCCCTTACCAAGCTGTGATTCAAATATTTTCATCGTCATGTTGACAGATTACGACTATTCTTCAAAACTCTGTTTTGAAGAAAAGTCAAACAGCGTGTTGTTTGTGATAATTTTCCAAAAATTCTCCAGTTGATCTCTTCAGGCGTATTCATGCTTTCCGTGGCCAAATGCCCTGTCATACAACCCCTGCAAAAAAGGGCCAAAAATTTCATCATTCTAGCTAAAAATTCAAAGGGAAAGTGAAATTCTGTGTTTCTTTAAATCAGGGAAAAGGTGCCAAAACAAGACATTAGCAAAGTGGGTTTTGAGGAAGCAAAAATTTAACCCATGACTTCAAATTCTTTATAAAGGATTCCCACAAGAAACAAAGTCATTGTGCAAATCAAGGTTATAGAGAAGCATTGCAAAGTCATTGGGAGAAACTTGCACACGTTTGGAGTGAGTTTGGAGTGGTTTTCAGGAGTGTGGCACACACACAGAGGGGCGCGCCGCACATAGAGAGCGCGACGCACAGAGCACGACCCCGCAGTGGTGGAAATACATGGGTGCGACACATATACAGAGCATCGCGCACTGGGTTTGTTGCACGACGCACACCCACAAAGGCACGAAATTGTTTCAAATTTGCCACAAATAGTTTGGAATTCCTTCCAATTGCCAGGTAGGGTCTATATCTTGGCTTGCTCATCAAATTTTGTGGATAGGATGATGGTTATGGCCGTTTATAATTGCAATAAAAAACCCCTAAACCCTACCACTTGAAATCATCAAACCATTGTTGCTAGGGTTACAAACTTGTGGTGTTGATGCCAAGGCTCCTCTTTCACCTCTCATTTTTCCCTTTCTTTCCATTGTTCCCTTCCCCCCTATCCAATTTTTCCCTATTTTCCCTACCCTAAAACAGTACTAAACCCCTATTCCCTATCCCCTCCACTCATTTTTCAATATAAAACCCCAAAACCCTACCTTATCAAATCCCCAAACCCTCCTACATATCCCTAAACAAAATTCCCCCCCATAACCCCTAATCCCATCATATTATTCCCCTTCCTAACACTCCCTTTTTGCATTGTTCCCATCAGCAGCAAAGATCACAACAACGCACAATTTCATACCATCATCAAAGGGCAGTCCAAGCATAGTACACATACAACAGTCATGGCATTAGAGCATTCATCAGAGTATGAGATGGAAACCCAGAGTGATTCATCCTCAGAATAACAAGCTCCCTGGAGACATCACAAAAGTGGCAAACATGTTAAGGATGAGCCAACCACCCTCATAGAACTACAGGCCTGCCCTCTTGCTATGTCATGTTTCCAGCATTTATCATGATTTGAGTTTTGTCAAAGGGTGGCTAATGTTCGAGTTCATCATGAGTTGGCTCGTATTTTTGTGCTTCACCGACATGGAGATAACTCTATCTTGGCCGGGGTCACCTTCACACTGACACCTGAAACTGTCTCATTAGCAACCGGCATACTGAATGATGGAGAATAGTGGCACAAGAAACAGAAGGTGGATAGGCAGCATTATGAGCCTTACATTAAGGCCAGTTTCTTGAGGCATCTCCAAAGAGTATTTCCATTCAGATACTTGAAAGATGAATATGCTCCACTCATGAAGTTGATCATTAAATATTTCAGCTGTGAGGGGAGGTTCTCTCGTCTATATTCCTATCACATCAGGTTGCTCATGCACTTTACCAGGGTACCGATGATGAACATCCCATATTTCATTTGCAGGAACATAGAGAGGATGAACACCTTCATGCAGCACAAAACCCCTCAGGAGAAACTTAAAAATGTTTATCACTTTGCTCTTATTAAGATTTTGGTGGATCATCAGTTGGGATTGCAGGGCATTACTTGGGATGACTTCATCTTCCGTGACCTCTTCAACACTTCACAGGTATTATCAGAGGTTGAACATGAGATAGGTGGTCCTTCTCATCAGTATGAGCGCCATGAGACCACCACTATGCTAGTATTCATCACCTATCAGAGAGGCAGTAGACATTTGTTTGCAGCAGCAAAGCAAGTGTTATCTCCACCCGGGGTGGAAGGGGCCTCGCTTCTAACGTCAGCAACACAGTTACAGGACAAGGGCAAGAGGCCCATGCATGACGAGGGGCCATCAGGTGAACAAGAGGCCGACTTCATCCTCATTCATGATGATGATGCAGATGTGGAGAGTGCCAAACTTAGGAGGACCATCCAGGAGAAGAAAACGGAGATCCAAGACTTGTCACTCAATGTGGAGAGGGCTAAGTGGATTATCAGGTATTTGGAGCAGAGGAAAAAACATCTTGAGGACCAGCATGAGATCATGGAGCTGTGAAACATCCATGAGAATCGCCAAGCTGCCCAGCATAGGAGGATTGAGCTCACGCCATCAGAGCAAGAGATTAACAATGACCGTGAGTCTTGGCTCGAGCGTATCAACATCCACCTTGAGAGACTACTAGAGAAGGCCAACAAGGAAAAAACCATGTTGAGGCGGATAGTTTATCACTACAGGGCACGGAACATGAGTTCAAAGGCTTAGATAAGGAGTTTGAAGGAAAAATTGAGCAAAGCGACAAAGAGGCAAAAGAGGCAAAAAGAGTAAGATCGGCTTTGAATCTTGGCTGGAGCCTCTATGGCCCAACATAGCACCTCATAGAGGCTCTCCAGCCCAAATTTCAAGAAATTTGGGGCAATTTTGGTCACATGAAAATTTTTTGGTCACAACACAGGGTTTTTCTCCCTATGCGGCGCTTAGGATTGGGAGCTCCAAATACAAATGGCTTACATTTTTGGATTCAGCATGAAAAATCATGCCTGTTGGTGCATGGACAAGAAATTTGGGCATGATTTGAGTCCCCAAGAGGTCAAAAACACTCAAAAAATGACCTCTCTGCCCCTATTTTGACACACAGGAAGAAGTCTTGGGAGAATGAAGTTGTGGAGGGGCAAATGAGCACCAAATTCAGAAATTCCACTTGGGTTGGAAGGAAGACAGGCCAAGCTTTCCAACAAGCACACTTGGGCATAATTTGGACTCTAGAAAGTACCTCAAGATCACCTCCAAAGTGGCGTGGTGCATATAGATTTGGGCGCGGCGCATATAGACAAAAAGGCCAAAATCACTTCCGCTTCGCGACATTTTGATTCGTGACTTTCTCCAAGTGGGCCTGCTCATTTACACTACACCTTTTTTGGAAACTAAGGCAAAGTTTAAAGAGGTTGGCTTCTATCCAAGTGGAAAAGGAAGGTGAACGGTCACCCAAGCCATTTGTCATTTTTGTAACACTACACCTGTAACTAATGGTTGGCTTTCCATTTCCAGTTTGTAATCATTTGAGAAACTCCCCAACTCTTGGTCATTCTATTTCCCAATGGCATAGTCTATTTATTGTATCCAAAACTATTTGCAAAGGGTTGGTTGGTGGTAATTTCTGGGAGACTGTGGGAGAGAAACTCAGTTCTTCATTGTATATTTTGACAGAGAATTAATGAAAGGTAGTGGCTCTGGTTCATGAGATTCATGTGGTGTGAGTGTAGCAAATATGTTCTCTTTATGTTTCATATGTATTTCGTTATGTTTCACAGTTCATTCATATTCATTTCCAGTGAAATTTTCTAAGTAAGATAAGGTAGAATTCATGTTTAATGCTCTGCCTGTGGGAAAGTTTCACATTCTGTGTTCTTCTTCTATTGAAAAGGATTCATGTGTTTATGCCCTTTTCACCCTCCTAAACAATCTTTCCATTCCGCATTATTTCAAATTTAATTGCTATACTTTCCACCTATCTTGCCTCATGAAGTAATTTGTGTCTTTGTGTTAAATTCTCTGCTCATTGCTGTTCATTGGTCCCATACATCCTAGAAGCTTAGTCATTTATCAAAAATTGCTTCTTGTATCCATATTTATTTACTAGCCTAAAATCAATACTCACTGCAAGTCATCTCAGACCATATCGTTTGTTTATTCACTGAGTGTGACATGGAGAGAGCCCTCTCCTGTTCTGGTAGGGCTAGCTACCAGACTGAGCATGGTTTTTGGTTACCCTAAATTTTGCCTTCCTTCAGCCTAAGGCAGATTTAGGTGCTAATAGGCCCCATATATGATGCATACAACATGTACCACCCATGTCAAACCAAAACAACATGCCTCCAAACAATTAATGCATCAAAATTAATGCACATTTTCCAAATAAAAGATAAAAATTATAACAGCACGCCATTATGCGCCATTATGGGGATTCGAACCCAGATCTCCGCCAACCTAGCAATCTCCGCAACCATTGCACCATGAGCCGGTGCTTGGAATACTCTTCCTGAAATTTTACATAAACCTTCATTTTCCTTAGTGTGGCAAGCATGGAGGAGCAGAGGAGAACGAGCATGAAAACTGAGGAGAGAGTGCACGTAGATTGAGATATAATATTTTTCTAATGGTTTTGCAGGTGGAACCATGAACCTGAGAAAAACATAGGTGGAACCATGATTGGGCAAAATTCTTCGGAGGGTGAAATTTTTGCAGTGTCCAAATTGAACAAATTTTATGTTGATCTTACACCTCTCAACGACACGAACCCGATGGCGCAGTCAGTTTCCTGATATAAATAGCAGATTTGTATATGAACTGGAAGAGGGAATCTTTGAGGAATATAGGGGAAATCTAAAAGATTCCTTGAGCCCCAAATTTTCATTTTCTCAGAATTCAAAAATTTGACAGTGGATTTTGCACTATTCGATGCGACAAATCTGATGGTGCATTCAAATTTTCCATTTTCTCATTCAATTTTTTGGCCACTTTTCTAAGTGGAGTGAAGGTGTTAGCATTCATTTGCAAGCAGTCATTCCCATGAGATTCAATGTCGCGAGATCGATGGTACGAACAACTTCAGCAGTTTGACATGCTTTTCTTCAGATGATCCCTGGATGTGAGGTATATGTCGTGTGTTCATGTACTTCTTTTGCTATGCATTGTGCTATACAGATCCATGTTTGATGTTTGATGTGGGATCTTGTTTTCTTACTTGTTTTATGATTCCTACTTGATGTGATGTGAAATCATTTGCAGGATGTACTTGTTGTCATGATTCATCAAGTTTTGTTTGATATCCCTTTATTGTTATGTTGATGTGATACTCATGTTGTCTCCATGTATGTTTGCATTGAGATTCCTTTTATGCCATGACGACGGGATGTTCATTATCATCATGCATGAGTTTGTGTCATACTGATAGGAGTCCTTGACTGAGAGTTCCTGTAGCGGAACATCTCTTGGAGCCACTCGTGCTTGAGGACATTTTCCTTGTATGATAGTGACATCACCTCTTATGTACATCATCACTATTGAAAACACTTAATGCAGTGGCCTAAACCATCTTGACACCGAGGCCCAGAGATTTAGTCCCTGCTAGACAAACTCTGTTATCAATGGCTTATGTTCTCATGTGTTGATGAATGTCATGTTCCTATTATTTATAGCATGCAAATGTATTCACTTATGTTATTTTAAAAATTAAATTTAGCACATCACGAAAGTAAAAGGTCTTGGAAGGGTCCTTTGTCACACCTGGAACTGGATCAAGTGGTATCGGGGCAGTATTTGCGTGGATGTGAATTGCAAGCATGAACGATGGAAAGTGCAACGACAGAGGATGAAAAAGCAAAGTACGAGACCCTGTTCAAAATTTCCAAAAGGGTGGAAATAATGTATGAAACTCTACAAAAAGAGACAGACGAAAAGGAGTGATTGCAGCTTCAGTTGCAAGCCACAGAAGAGGCCCTAGAAGAACTGAAGCACAACAAATAGAATCTTCAAACAAAGAACACTGAATTGAAGATGTTTTTACATGAATAGAGGGAAGAAAAATAGAGTTTTTTACAACAACTGCAAGATAAGGACAAGGCTTTGGAAAAGTTGCAGCGTGACCCATTTGAGGTAAAATGTAGTTTTCTGAATTCATGTATGTGTCCTAATGATGATTTCGTTGTTTTTGAAAATCATACCACGGGAATTGGCTCCAAACTGTTGAAGAAAATGGGGTATGAAGGAAAAGGCTTGGGCATTAATGGCCAAGGCATTGTCAACCCCATCAAAGTAGAAGAATTACCCTGTCGAACAAGACTTGGGTATGTGAGGAAAGAAGTTGGGGAATGCATCGAGATAGCTAGCGAACCACCAACAACAGATGATGAGAAGCTTTCATCAGCTCTTTCCAAATTGACAAAGCAGGTGAAAGATGTTGATTTTCTTTTGGTTTCGTCTTCACATAGTATGATTTATGTTGCAGATTTGGAGATCCCAATTATAGGGACAAACATGAGGCTCCTTACCAGGACAAGGTACGAGGAGGAAAAAGAACTCGGTGTTAATAACCAAGGCATAAATCAACCATTGGAGGTTGTGTTGAGAGCTCAATTTGCAAGCTTGAGATACACTGAGGGAGAATGCTCGAAGGTGTCATATGCTTCCGAGACATCGTCGAAATAGTTAAGGAAAGAGAATGATGGGAACACATCCCCATCATCCTATGGTAGTTTCCATTGCAAGGAAAGAGCTCAGGCCAGCTCTCATTTCCATACTTACACCAGAGACAACAAGGGAAGGTATAACCACTCTCAATATTTGAATGTTCATTTTGATTATAATCATGTTTTCAATGATGAGTGTAAAACATGGCATCGAAAAAAATGTACCTTTTATGGATTACATAACCATATATTTTCTAAGTGTTAGAAAAGAATGGAAGCACACAAAAGGATGAGGCGTGAAATACCATCTCAATAGCAGGTAAAGAAACATGTTAAACAAATCTGGAGAAAGAAGACCAATGACATTCATTGCAACAAAGATGGCCATCAAAGAGCCACTTACTGGAGGCTCCATCTAGAGTAGCACCTTCAAGACAAAGTGTCGGTGCATGAAACAGGTGAAAAAATTATTAGATAAGAAAAACCACCACGGGAGAGTGACCCATTCACGTTGATAAGTGAAATGGTTTCTAAATATGTTGTCTTGTCATGGTCGTGCTTTTGTAAATCATTTGTTGCATTTTAAAATGTAAAAGTGGTGATGTTTCAAATCACTTATTAGGAAATAATGATGTCTGGTCTTATTTTGAGTTGCATGATAAACTGTGAAAGTGATGTCGTGCTTCCATCACTTGTCAAAGCAAAAATGGTGTTTGGCCTTATTGTTGTAAATCATGTGTTGCAGTGATGATTTGTTTTCCATCACTTGTTGAAGCCACAATGATATGTTGGCCTTGTTTTCATAGCTGGGGTATTGTGTCCATCTTGATGTAAACTTGACCACCGTGTGAGTGTTATAAACTCGTGGCAAGTATGGGATGCTTGAGTCATTAGTCGGTCATGAAAGTCAAGCATGTAATTTTCAAAACAATGTACTACAGGTTGCATAGGTTGTAGGTGTCAACTCATCACTTAAGGCTTCGAAGAACAAAGGTGAAGGAGATGAAAGTGAGGCCTTTTAGGACGCTTGTGATGTAGATAAGGTACAAAGAAGTTGCAGATTATTTTTTATGCTTTTGGAGGACCAAAAGCTCCTCAGTGGGGAGGATTGATCCAGGTGGCTCCAGAGACACAAATAGGACAAAGACAACTTATGAAAGCTCAAAAATCAAAGTGATCGGAATGATTTCGAACTAGGACCAGAGCGTAGATCACATAGTCCTGATCACAGTGGTGCAAATAGTTCATCAATCCAAGCCCGGATGAGGAAGATAGAGGCAGTCAAAGTTTTGGTTGAATTTTGCTGACTAGGCAGGCTTAATAGAGACATAATTTAGAACTTTTCCGGCAGACAGAATCTGGCCAACTCCAGCCAGATTTCAAGCGAAATTATCGCCTTGTTAAAAATAATCCTATAGTCAAAGTTTAGGAATTTTTAAAAACACATTATTTTATAGAAAAAAAAAAAAAACAAAAAAAAAAATTATAAAAGAGGTGGTGGGCCACCACCCCCACCACCCCACACTGCACCATACATAAACACATGTTGTATTTAAGTGAGGCCGGCGGGCATTGAACCCACCCTGCCCACTTGGGCCAGACCCCACCGAGCGGTGCCATATATGGTGCGTTCACCATGTACCACCCATGTAAAACCAAAACAACACACCTCTAAACAATTAATGCATCAAACTTAACGCGCATTTTACAAATAAAAGATAATGGTTATAACAACGCGCCATTATGCGCCATTACAAGGATTTGAACTTGGATCTTCGCCAACCTAGCAATCTTCACCACCATTGCACCATGAGCTGGTGCTTGGAATAGGTCGCGTGAAATTTTACATAAACCTTCATTTTTCTTAGTGCGCCAAGCATGGAGGAGCAAAGGAGAATGGGCATGGAAATTGAGGAGAATGTGCACGCAGATCGAGATATAATATTTTTTTAATGGTTTTGCAGGTGGAACCATGAGCTTGAGAAAAACACAAGCGAAACCATGATTGGGCGAAATTCTTCGGAGGGTGAAATTTTTGCAATGTCCAAATTGGACAAATCTTATGTCAATCTTACACCTCTTAGTGACACGAACCCGATTGCGCAGTCAGTTTCTTGATATGAGCAACAGATTTGCAGAGGACTCGGAAGAGGGAACCTTTGAGGAATCTAGGGGTAATATAAAATATTCCTTGAGCCCCAGATTTTCATTTTCTCATAATTCATAAATTTGACAGTCCATTTTGCACTATTCGATGCCACAAAACTGATGGTGTGTTCAGATTTTCCATTTTCTCATTTTTTTTTTGGTGACTTTACTAAGTGGATTGTAGGTGTCAGCGTTCATGTGTGATAAGTGATTCCCATGAGATTCAATGCTGCAAGATCGATGGTATGAAGAGCTTCAACAGTTTGACATCCTTTTCTTCAGATGATCCTTGGATGTGAGGTATATTTCGTGTGTTTATGTACTTATTTTTCTATGCATTGTGTTGCATAGATCCTTGTTTGATGTTTGATGTGGGATCTTGTTTGCTTACTTGTTTTATGATTCCTGCTTGATGTGAAGTGGAATCATTTGTGTATGTACTTGTTGTCATGATTCATCATGTTTTGTTTGAGATCCCTTTGTCGTTATGTTGATGGGATACTCATGTTGTTGCCATGTATGTTTGCATTGAGACCCCTTTTATGCCATGTCAATAGGATGTTCATTATCATCATGCATGAGTTTGTGTCATACTGATAGGAGTCATTGACTGATAGTTCCTGTAGCAGAACATCTCTTGGAGCCACTCCTGCGTGAGGGAATTTTCCTTGTATGATAGTGAGATCACCTCTTATATACATCATCTCTATTGACAACACTTAATGTAGCAGCCTAAACCATATTGACACCGAGGCCTAGAGACGTAGTCCCTCCTGGACAAACTTCGTCATCAATGGCTTATATTATCATGCGTTGATGAATGACATGTTCCTCTTATTTACAACAAGCAGATGTATTCACTTATGTTCCTTTAAAAATGCAATTTAACACATCACGAAAGTAAAAGGTCTTGGAAGGGTCCTTTTTCACACCCGAACCTGGATCAATAAGGAAGAATGACAACAATATGTTAAATTTATGACTTCAGGAACAAAGCCATTGTGGGACCCCAGTACTCAATGGTGTCCATTGATCACCATGACTAATGTTATTACTTGTATGATAATTTGGAGTTAGGGATGTGGCTTAGATTTGAATTCCTTCTAATGCAAGGTAGCCTTTCCAAGGGATAGACTGCTTGAGGGACTAAGAAGAAAAGAAGGGGATGCATGAAATTGGTAGGTGAGTGATTACACAGAGAGGAATTAACCTGATGGCCCAAGGGACTAAGAATTAGAGAATGGAAGTCAGAAAATAAATTTGGTTTCTTATTCATGAGCATAGTTGATTGGGGTCAGAAGAAAATTGGGTTATGCCTAGAAACAATGAGCTACAAATTGTTTATTGAGAGAGTGAAGGGCTCAACATAGCAGCATTGGAAAAAGGAACAATCCAAGTTGGTCTAAACAAAATTAAAGAATTCAAAAACCACAAGGAGCATTATTGAAAGGTGGTTGAATTCTAATGTGAGGGTTATCATATTTTGTTGTTGGCTTAAGAAAATGCACGGAAGAATGTAAATGTTGTAAATATTTAACTCTATAAAGCTCCTTGAAACAACATGTTTCTTTTTCAAGTATGTTCATTATATATGTGTCATTGAACACCGAGGACAGTGTTCCCCCAAGGAGGGTGGGTTTGTAACACCCCAATTTCTTATCCTCATGTATGAAAAATAAATACTTTTATAAATTAAAAGGATTGAGAGGGAGACACATATTCCATTGCTTGAGGTAGGATATTTCTTGAGGGATTTGTTTTTATAAATATCGGTCATGGTTGGTTGAGTGGGTTGACTAAGCCATACATTAATCGACAGAAAAGGGATAGGGATAGGGACAAAAAATTAAGGCAACATGGGCTATGTTTTCCATGAGGGGGTTGCTACAAAACCATAGAGAAGAAGGGAAGTTAGTAATGGGAAAAAGGGGAGGAACCAAAGATTATTGAGGGATTGGGAATGCGCTATCTATAGGGATTGAAAGATGAAAAGTGGATATGTAGAAGGGTGAACCTCATGGTACACATAATTGGTGATAGGGGAAAAGATGGTCTCATTTTATAACTGTTGTAGAAGAGGTAGAGGAGTAGCATATTGAGTTACGGTGTTGAGCACTGAGAAAGCTACGAACAAGTTAAAGAAACCTATTGGGAAATTGGCTAGGCATTAGCATTCAAAGAGAGTAGTGTCTTACCTTGGGAATGAAGGAAGGTGGCCTGGAGGTGTTTTGGTTTATATGTGCATTCATTGATGTGTTCCCTCTGAAAGAACTCCAACTCAAGCTTTGGAGTCTAGCTTGAGGCTAAAAACTACGAGTAATAGTGGTTGTAGCTATCTACAGTTGGGTGGAGAGTTAGAGTCCCACTCTCAATCCAAACATTTATGAATTGTTTAAGATAATTTCTCTAATGCTTTTTATTCACAATAAAATATGTCACATTCCTAGTTGAGATGGTGTTATTACTATAGGAGGCATGTCTGCATTATTATTATTTATAGAACTGACTAATGTGTCACGTTGATGTTTTCCAATGCATTGGAATAATAGTAGAAATAATGATTATGTTATAGAAATGTCTAGCATGAGAATTTATTTTGTTGCAATGTGGTGAATCTGAGGATTTCCTCCTCTTTTACCTTCATTTTCATGCTATTTTAGATCAAGGTCTTCTTCATGTCTTCAACTATCTATATCCTAGTTCTTAGTTATAATCCCCTGTTAATTAGAGCTTAAGCTAGTGTCAGCCTTTCATTTAGTGTTGTGAATGGAAATATTTCATGAGCTTGAATAAATTGATTTTAGATCCCCATAGTTCACACCAAGTTGCATCTTTGTTCTGTATGTATTTCTTCTGAATCCCTAAAGGATAGAGGTATATTTCGTATGTCATCTCTATGATGGAAGAAGGTGGTAAATCACTGTTTGAGTAGCTAGTATAGTCATAGTGTTCAACTAGACTTGTACTCGAATAGTATGAATATATATATTATATATATATATATTATATATATATATATATATAATATATATATATATATATTTATCATTCCTAAATGATACAATATGAGCTTTTTTTATAATAAGCTCACAAAAGTGGCATAGAAAGGAACACCGAATTGAGAGGCATCAAGATGGCATGGAAAAACTGACAGCAAGGAGTAGGCCAAGAAGACATGAAAGAGCTAGCGTGGTGAAGAAGGTTGGTAGTGGGGCCCCATTCACATAATCCTAGCAGGAGCATCTTAGAAGGTTTAAAGGTTGCAAAATTGGAGCACCCAGGATGATGTGAGGACGAGAGTAGTTGCAGTGGGAAGAACAATGATTAGCAAGAGTTTAGAGCGGGAGGTCCCCATAGGACAAATAATTCCAAGAGACCCTCCCTAGAAGGTATTCGTAGTGGTGCATGAGTGAAAGAGTCGTTCTAACTCTATGCTAGGATGTTGTGGAAGGATTGGATTGGAGTGCGTTGGTGAAACCATACTCTTGTTTTTCTTTCCTTAATAGAAGCTCCACTTAACAAGAATTCAAGATTGGGATGATGTGTCCTAGAAGTCTCACTATGGAAGACGTTAGGTCCGTATACTACCAGAATAACCCCTTATTGTTATTAGTACAACCCCCTTATTATATTATTTTTCCCATGTAGTCCACATATTGTTATTATTGTGCCCCATAGAAGCCCACTATTGTTATTATTTTTCCCTTACATTATTATTGTTATGTCAGCTCTGATTATATTATGATCCCTTAGACTCCTATATATAGAAAGGAGCTCTTGTCATTTGTATGATGCAAGAATTGTTCATTTGTGTAATTTAAAGGAGGTTTCCCCCTCAAAGAGGCTTATTTCTAAGGTGTTCATCTATAATTTCTATATTTTTGTGAGCTGGTTTGATAACATTTGGTATCATAGCTTTGGATTCTAGGGTTTCGCTTCTCCAAATAGGTCATCGTGGCATTTTCGCTATAATTTTTCTTTTACAACATTTCAAAAGCTAAAAAAAAACCCATTTGAGCCAAAATCACACTAACGCTCGCGTCCAAATTTTAGATCTTGTCTCGCTATATTTTTGGATATATGATATGAGGAAGTTAGGTTTTTTGAAGATTCCTGAATTACATCCTAAACAGGTGACCTTGGGAAAATCGTCATAACTTTCTCTTTGAGCATCAAATTGAAATTTCGTAAGAAATTGCAGAAAGAGTACGAGCTGTATTTTGTTTAGGTACAAATTTTATAATCTAAGGGTGAAATAGGGACATGTGGCACTTCATATAAGTTAGATATTCTGAAAAGGTATATAATCAGGTCATCTTGGGAGATTGTGCATAACTATTTCTTGGAGAATCCAATTTTGATCAGACTGGTGGCATTGGAAAGAGGGCGCAGAGGGCTACTGCATGTCATGATTTCAGAACTAGAAAATATGAAATTACAGAGTTAAAATCGTTTCAATATTGAAATATTAAAATCAAGAAAAGATAATATGAGGAAGTTTGATGGAAAGGATCCGGTAAATTGGATACTACAAATGGAGCAATATTTTGATCTACATGAGGTGCAAATGTTACAAAAGGTACGTATTACATCTTCATATTTAGAACCAGATCAATTTTTATGGTATAAAGGGTTGTGTTCTCATAAAGCACTTGTCACTTGGTCATTTTTCATGGAAGAAATGATAGCATATTATGAGGATACAAAGAGTAACACCTTCTTTAGCCCATTGATAAAGCTCAAACAAAAGGGTCCAATGGTAGAGCACATTAAGGATTTCAAAAAATTGAATATAAGGGTAAATGATATTCCAGAGAAGAAAAGGATTGATTTCTTCATAGGTACTTTAATGAATAACATTCAACATGAGGTTTGTCTTTGGGAACCTAATTCACTGGAGAAGGCATCCAGGTTGGCAAGAAAAATTGAAAGTGGAATTATGGAAACAAGGAATCCTACCACTCATAACTATAACTATGGAAGTGTTTTTTCTTCTAGCCTTCCACAACCTATAAGGTTTACACGAAAACAATTGGAAGAAGAAAGAGAAAAAGGACTTTCTTACATTTGTGATAGTAAATACATTAAAGGTCATAAGTGTGTTGAGAAGAAATTATTTTACATTGATTGTGAAGAGGAGGAAGAAAAGGATCAAGAAACATCAAAAGAAGAGGATATACACCAGGAACCAACCCCAAAGAAAGAAGAAATTAATCCCACCATATATTGTAAAGCATTGGCTAGAATTACCACTCCTCAAACTCTCAAGATAGAAGGACATATCAAGAAGAAAAAGGTTCAAGAAGTGAAATATTACATCGAGAAAGAAGGAAATGAATCCGACCATATCTTGTAATGCATTGGCTGGAATTACCACTCCTAAAACTATTAATATAGAAGGACATATCAAGAAGAAAAATGTTCAAGAAGTGAAAGATCACATCGAGCATCAAGAAATGAATCCAACCATATCTTGTAATGCATTGGAAGAAATTACCACTCCTCAAACTCTCAAGATAGAAGGACAAATCAAGAAAAAAAATATTCAAGTAGTGAAAGATCACATCAAGCATCAACAACAAGTTCTCCAACTTTTAAAGGATAACACCCCTTTGGTGCAGAATCGAATGAAACAATAGGCAGATCAACATCGCAGTGAAAGAAGTTTTGATGTAGACGATTGGCTATTTTTACAGCTACATCTCAAGCAAGATATTTATGAGAAGGAAATGTTGGCAATACTATATACACTTAAGAAATGCCAACCTTACCTAATGTGAAGACACTTCAAGGTAAAAACGGATCATGATATTCTTAAATAATTTTTAGAACAAAGATTATCTTCAAAAGAACAACAAAAATGGGTCACAAAGATGTTGGGTTATGACCTTGAAATCATCTACAAAAAAGGGGAGAAAAATGTTGTTACAGATGCACTCTCAAGCAAGGATGAGGATGTGGAAGCATTATTTTTGTCATTTCTATTATCCAACTAAATTGGATAAACGAATCAAAATATGAATGGAAAAATGACGAAGAAGTGTGGTCACTCATTCAAAAGTTGCAGAAGATCCTAGTTCAAACAATATTGCTAGAACTTGATAATATTATCCCAGTTCACCCCCCCTCTCAGTATTAAACATTGTTTACAACACTTTAGTGGTTACAACCAAATACATATTGCGTTGGAAGGTCGGGATAAGACAAATTTTACATGTAAATGGGGAGCATTCACCTTTGGGTGCTTTCCTTTGGATTGTGCAATGCCCATGCTACATTTTCGTGGGTTATTTTATATATCTTTGTTGATCTCAACTGCATAGAAGTCTATATGGATGATTTCTCTATATTTGGTGATTCCTTCAAGATTCCCTTCAAAATTTGAAGAGATTATTGATCAAGTTCCTGGAGGATTGCCTCACTTTAAGTAATAATAAATGTAGACTAATGTGTAAAGTGGGGGTATTCCTTAGACACCTCATTTCCAGTGAGGGTATACAGTGTTGAAGAAGTGTAACTAGGTTCGATCTTCATAATGACATGTAAGTGTGATTTTTGTAAATGATGAAAAGAAGAAAATAAAATTATTTTTGTGATTCTTTCTTCATGGGTTTCATCAGCAAGACATTTTGTCTATATGGCTCCCATTGAGAGGCTTAGGATTTGTAATTAAATTCAAAGGTCAATGTCATGTATGAAGAGACCTTCTTGGGCATGTGTCAAATGTATATGAGTCTATATAGCCCTCCAACGACAAGCACAAATCTCTCTCTTCATGTCAACTTCAAGACAAAGAAACAAACTCATGTCTTCCTTATGGATACACACCTATTTATAAGTTCATTTGGGCTTAATAGGATAGACAAACCATTATAAATAGGCACCTTGGCCTATTCCACAGAAGTAGATTTTCGATCACATTTTCTCTGAATTTTTCATATGGGTAAAAATATAGATGAATTCAGATCTCTAGTATAGATACATTTCTAATGGAAGGGATAGTGAGGTAGTGATGAAAGTGACAATGAGGAAGAGATGATGGGACAATGCAGTTCTATCTAGGGCTAATCACAGAAATGACAGTTCATATTTCAAAGAAGGTCTCGGTACTTCAACAGAGAAACAATATTGAATGAAGGGTATATATATATATATATATATATATATATATATATATAATATATATATATATATATATATATTATGTATTATGTATGTATGTATGTATGTATGTATATGTATGTATGTATGTATGTATGTATGTTATGTATGTATGTATGTATGTATGTATGTATGTATGTATGTATGATGTATGTATGTATGTATGTATGTATGTATGTATGTATGTATGTATGTATGTATGTATGTATATCGATGTTACAAAGAGAACAAAAATTTGATTATGTAAAGGAACTATTGTTCAGTGATAGACCACAGTGTTTTAGTGTTGCTACAACAGTCACATTTTTGTGTCATGCTTCGGTAGAATCTCTAGTGCGTATACAGTTTATTGATGAGATGATCTCAGTTGAAGAGTAAGAGAATTAAAGAATAAGAAAGGAGTAGAAAGGACTTGTGTCTTGGTATTGGAGTGGTTAGTAGGTCAATGGTCTTGCTCTTAGTATTCGTTAATTGGAATCTCTATAAGAAGAATTTGTGTTGGTTTTCCTCTCAAAGAGTGAGAGGTTTTAGCAGTAGATGATAGCCTGCATTCTGTGTCTCTTGTATATTTATGTTCATGAATTGGTTACTGTTTGATGAATAAAGAAGACTATTCTAATCTAAATAAGTAAACATCATTCACAAGCAGTTACTAATGGTAGAGAAATCACCTAATTTTAATGCCCTAGATTTATCAACATGGTATCAAAGCTAGGGTGTCAAATTCAAGGAAGGGAATCTTATTAAGGGACACTCAAGGATTGAATCTTGAGAAAGGAATCAAAGCGAAATTTGAACAATATCAAATCAAATCAGAGGATCTTCATTGTATAATCAAACCTTAGATCAATGAAAGAAGTATGCGTCAAAATAAGTCTTAGGATCATCAAATAATCAATGCCAAAGCCTTATTCATACTCGAGGCAAATAGATCTTCAAATCAAGGCAACTACAGGTCTACACCAGAAATATTGTTGGATCCTATAGTCCTTAGCGAAAGACTACAAAACCCTCACCAAGATGAAGTGATCTACAAAGAAAGGCAGCCCAAAGTATAGAGAATCATTTATAGGAATAAGATCACATCATCTTCGCAATCCTAGAATCACTTCTAATTTGCATTCATTCAATACCAAAGAAGTCGAAGTATCTTGAAGGTGATAAGGAATTATCATCTTCAAAAGTTATAAGGCAAGCTTCCTGCCATTACAACAAGGATCCCCTCCTTATCCTCGAAGACGATCATCCAAGGAAGCATCAAAACATCCTCATGAATCACCATCAACAAAGGAAGCTATATCTAAAGGCGTTGACATCTTAAAAGGAGAAATATCCTTTATTGAAGAAGGGATTTTCATTTGGCAGAAGTTCATCCAATAGGAGCACTAATACATCTTCTTTAACCACCATTAAAGTGATCAAGCTGAAGATTTCATCTTCACTTGCCAACTAATTATCTTTCATTGTATAATCAAACTTGGTAAAATGACTTCGTTTTGCAAGGAGGTCCATAAGTTGGTTGGGTCATCAAAATTCTTTGCATGGAAAAGGGAGGATAGACATAGTCCTTGAAGAAAGTGAATTCATTGATCATATCTATGGAAAAGTCTCTGAAGATCAAGCCTTTTGTAAATACATGGAAAGGGATCAAAGGGCTCAAAGGATTCTTATGAAATCAGTCAAAGGTCCCCACATCCATATTTAGAAGGATTAGAGACATCAAAGAGATACATGATAATATGGGAGAACTATTCTTCGAAGATGTGATAAGAAAGGTCATATCACTTAGATCTTATCTACACAAATTGAAGGTATAAAATGATGAAACGATATTTTCATAAGATCTCAACTACAAGATCTGGGAGAGATGATTTCAGATAAGGAAATGATCTCCTTTGTTATAAATGCACTAACTGATGAACTAGGTATCCAATGTATATGAAGATAGGAAAGTTATCCCATTCAACAACTTATGGTTTTTATGCAAGATAGAAGATGACAGGTTGAGGGAAAAAAGTGTTGAAAGTTTAAATGAAAGGATTCAAACATTTGTAGGAAGGAAAGGGAAGCTTGGAAAATTTAGTCCACATAGCTAAGATTCAATGCTATAGGCATTATAGGAAAGAATTGTCCTAAGTTGAAGAAGGGAAATAACAAGGAAGATAGAGAAGAAGTCCATTTCACCGAAGAAGTGGAGGAAGCTTAAAGAAGGAAGTCCAATATAGAGGAAAAGAATTAGAAGTAAGAGCTCATGACATCACCATAAGAAACATGAAATATGTATGATAGTAAACTATGAAGGTTGTAGCTCTTGACAACCTCATTGGAAACTTAAGAAAGGGAAGAAGTCATCCAGGACAAGTCTCATCATACATCAAGTCAAAAGGAAACATCTGCTAGATAGGGATATGCAAGATCCTCAAGATTCTCTAATGGAATCCTCATTAGAGGATTCACCGATCTAGAATGGAAGCAAGTGTTTCATTAGGAACTCCAACATGTGGAATTCATGAGATAATGGTATGATGACATATCAAGCATATCAATAGATTGAAGTTATTTTCAATCAAGAAAGTTGTTGAAAAATCCTAGATGGCCTAAAGGTAAATTAGGTATGTATGCTTGTATTCAATACTATAATATCATGTCATATTGTTGCAGGTAACATGGATCATTACTCTATTTTGAGAAGCATGATCATAGGAAAGGAATCTCCTCCTATGAAAGGATGTCAGAAGGCATGGGTCACACTAGATGAAATCAACATAATATGCCCTCATATGAAAATGAGGTGGTTGACATAAATTAGAGGAACTCTGATTGGAAGTTCCTGGGAATGAAATGAGTCAAGAAAGGAAGGAAGAGAACGTGGACTATGCAACCATGGAAAAGGAAATCAACATCCGAGGACTAGAAGATTTGACTAGGAAATCTCCCGGAAAGATATGAAGACTCTTATGGAAGTCTGAAAAAGATGGAAACCTTTAACAATGGATATCTTTGGGAGATATGTCAACTTTTATGCAAGGTGTTGATGCAAACCAGAATATGTCATGATGAAATACCATCACAAAGGTAATTGTTATTTAAGAGTTCATTTCTTATTTTTGAACAAATATCTGGATGGGCTTATGTAGGACTTCCAAAGGGAATAATTGTGGATGACTTCCAAGAGGACCATATAGAAGGATGTAATATCCTTCTAGAAAATATGTCATGAAGAAGGCAGCATGACATGAAGCAAGGCTAGATGACGACTAATGGATCATTTTCTGATTAAACGAATAAAGACATGACTGGCCCATGGATGAAAGTGATGGATGGTATGTGCCCTATGAAGAAGCCACAAAATATGAAGACTCCTTGACAAATAAATTCATGACATTGAAGGAAGGATCTCTTCAAGCAGTTGGTTGAGGAGCTACTATAGGTCCCTAATTAAGAGGGAGCCTGAAAAAAAAAATTCTTACTTGGAAGAAATTTGGAAATTCCTAAGCCAAGAGGGAGCTTAGGTACATTCCTTCCATAGGAATGAGTACATTCCATTATTGGAATTGATATGTCCTTCCTAATTGAGATCAGAGATAGACACATCATTTTTGCCTTCACCTGGGAAGACATAATGGAGGATTGGGTAATCAACTGGCACCCGACACTCTTTAAGGATGAGATAGGGCATCCAATATAAGAGTAGTCGTGGACCGATATTATTTGAGGATTGGCTATCAAAGATAAGAATAGTCCAAAGTAGGTCATACTCTATGAATATTCAAGTGGAGTATGTACCTTGAGATTCGATGATTATAGTGTTTATGAATCATTGGTCTTGCCAACATTGTGCTCTGATCATGTGGATAGAGTTGTTAGTCAAGGAATCTCTATGTGACAATGCTAGTTGATATGATTCTAGACAGATGGGTTACCAATATACATATTCTTATGAGAAATTCTTCAGATTGAGAATGACCAAGTACCATTATGAATACCTCCCTAGTTAAGAGGGGGTGTTGAAAAAGTGTAACTAGGTTCGGCCTTCATAATGACATGTAATTGTGATTTTTGTAAATGATGAAAAGAAGAAATTAAGATTATGTTTGTGTTGCTTGCTTCATGGATTTCATGAGCAAGACATTTTGTTTATATGGCTCTGATTGAGAGCCTTGGGATTTTCAATTAAAGTAAAAGAGTCAATGTCACATATGAAGAGCCTTTTTTGGGCTTGTGTCAAATGTATATGAGTCTATATAGCCCTCTAATGACAAGCACAAATCGCTCTATTCATATCAGCTTCAAGAAAAAGCAACAAACTCATGTTGACCTCACATTATGGATACAAACCTATTCATAAGTTCATGTCGGCTTAATAGGACGGACATACCACTATAAATAGGCACCTCGACCTATTCCATAGAAGCAGATTTTCGGTCACATTTTCTCTGAGTTTTTCGGATGGGGAAAAATATAGATGAATTCAGATCTCTAGTATAGAGATATATTTTGTGGAAGGGACAATGAGGTAGTGATGAAAGTGATAGCGAGGAAGTGATGATGGGATAACATAGTTCTGTCTAGGGCTAATCACAGAAATGACAATTCAAATTTCAAAGAAGGTCTTAGTACTTTAATAGAGAAACAATATTCAGTCAAGGATATACATATATATATTATATATCGATGATGTGAAGAGACAACAGTTCGATTATGTAAAGGAACTATTGTTCAGTGATAGACCAAAATGTTTCAGTGTTGCTACAACAGTCGCATTTTGGTGTCACGTTTCAGTAACATTTCTAGTGCATCTATAGTTTGTTGAGGAGATGATCTCAGTCAAAGCGGAAGAGAAATCAAGAAGAAGAAAGGAGTAGAAAGGAATTGTGTCTTGGTCTTGGAGTGGCTAATAAGTCAAGGGTCTTGGCCTTGGTATTCGTCAATTAGAATCTCTATAGAAGAATTTGTGCGGGTTTTCCTCTCAAAGAGTGAGAGGTTTTGGCCCTGGCCTGATAGCCTACATTCTTTGTCTCTTGCCTATTTATGTTCATGCATTGGTTATTGTTTGATGAAGAAAGAACAATAATAATATAAGAAGAAGAATATTCTAATCTAAAGAAGTAAAAATCATTCCCAAGAAGTTACTAATGGTAGAGAAATCACCTAACGTTAGTTCCCTAGATTTCTCAACATATAAGTGGAACCTGCTAAGGTTGAAATAATTATACAACTTTCTGTGCCCAAATATCAAAGAGAATTGAGAGGTTTTCTTGGACATGTTGGATACTACCAAAGGTTCATTGATCATTTCTCTAGGATAGATTCTCCTCTTTTTTGGTTGTTAAATAAAGACATTGATTTCTCTTGGATTGATGCTTGCCAACGCACTTTTGAGGAATTAGAGGAGACAATGATTAAGGCACCCATATTGAGGGGACCTAATTAGTCCCTTCCATTTCACATCTCCTTTGATGCCTCAGACACTATTGTTACTGTAGCCATAGGACAAGAAGAAAATCAGTCATCTTATGTTATATATTTTTCCAGTAAAAAATTGTCGCGTGCTGAGTTAAACTACATGGTAACAGAAAAAAAATTTTAGTTGTAGTTTGTGCTATTAATAAATTAAAACACTACATAACAGGGTATGAAATATTTTCTCATGCTAATCAATCTGCAACAAAGTATCTAATGAATAAGCCTTTGATTAGTGGTAGGGTTACTAGGTGGTTGTTGTTATTATAGGAATTTAATATTACTATATTCGACAAACCTGGTAAATCTAATTTTGTAGTTGACTATCTTTATAGATTAGATAATCCAGGTCAAGTGATTCCTATAGAGGATTCCTTTCCCAATGAAAATTTATTTTCTTTTTCAACTAACTCACCATGGCTTGCAAACATAGCAAATTATCTTATTACCAGTAAGATGCCACCTCACCTATCTTCTAGGGAAAAGCAGCTAATTGTTAGAAACATTACCTCATAATCCTGGATCCAATGAGAAATATTTTACATTGTACCTAATTTGATTATTCATAGATGTGTATGAGAGGAAGATGTGTTTGATAGCCCACTATGAACCTTGCAGGGCCCATTTCACACACAAAAGAACAACATACAAAGTCCTTCATGCAAGATATTTTTGGCCTTTCTTTTTCAAGGATGCCAAACAATAGGTCAGTCGATGCAACAGTTGTCGTCGAATGGGAAACTTGTTCAAACCAATGAATGCCCTTGTGTCCATAGGTAGTGATAGATCCCTTTCAAAAATGGGCTATTGATTTCATTGGAACCATTGCACTGACATCATTAAACAATAGGTATATCTTAGTTTTCAATAATTATGTAACAAAGTGGGTAGAGGAATTTTGTTGTTAGTTTTCTATTTAATGTAATTTTTGCTAGATTTGTTGTTTCTAGAGAGATTTTCATTGACCATGGATCACAATTTATTTATAATATGGTGAAAGGAATTATAGATAAATACAAGATCAGGCACCATAAATATTCTCCATACCATCCACATGCCAATGGCCAGGTGGAGTTTACAAACAAGGTGATAGAATCCATCCTTACAAAAAAATGCATATCCATAGAAAGGATTGGGTATTTAAGCTTCCTGAAGCCTTATGGGAATAAAAAATTACTTGGAGAAATAGTATCAGGTACACACCTTATGAAATAGTATATGGAAAACAAATCCTATTGCTAATAGATTTCCAGATCAAAACATTTAGAATTGCAGTCCAGTTGGGATTAGACCCCACTGAAGCAAAGAGCAACATCTTTTTTAAGTGAGTGAGCTTGATGAGATGAGAAGAGATGTTGTCTAGCAAACTATTTAATCCAGTAGCAATGTAGTAAATGACATGACAAAATTATTAATAAGAAGCAGTTCCAGCCAGGTGATTGGGTCCTCCTCTATGGTTCCAAGTTCAAATTTTAAGGGGATATTTTATACACGTTTTTTGGGCCCATACAAGGTAGTTATAACTTTTGAGAATGGAGTAGTTGAAGTCAAAACCATCGATGAGCAAGGGACCATATTTTTAGTGAATGGACATAGACTTATACTTTATCAACAACCCATCACTAGGGAGGAGTTTATCCAACAGATCAAGCAACAATCAAGTTTGGAAATGGTGGGCGGTAAGAACTTCAAACCTATTGTGAGCATTTCCTGGCTTGTGTCTTTTCCTTTGAAAAAGAAAAAACATAAAATAGTAAAAATAAGGAACAAAATAATGTGTAATAATGAAAACTAGCTTGCTGGCATGGTTATACATAGGCCTACTTGAAATATAGGGCACTGGAAGGTAGATCCTCTTTTTAAAGATATAATAAAATGGGAATGATAATTGGACTTTTATGAGATTGATTTGTCACTGAGAAGAAGCAAGTTTGTAAAGGAAGGCTTTGTGGTGGTATAAATTGTCCTTCAGGAATCTTTCCCTTACCATGTTCAGGGCAATCAATCTACCTTAACTACACATAGTTGGAATTATGTTCCCTCTACAGTTAATTTCATTCCTTACTAGTTGTCAACATTACTTCCTTATGGAGGAGTTAAAATTTTCAAACTTGGGTAACTCTGTTTGGACCTATTCCCACTTCTTTATTCCCTTCTATTTTTCCCTACTATGCATTCCTTCCCATTCTTATTAAAGTGTATCCCTTTACATTTTCTATCTTCCCCTCTGTATTTTCTCTTTAAAACACCTCCCTTTCTTTTAAATCTTTCCTTATCCCTCTTATTTTTCCACTCTTTATTTCGATATTAATATTCGTGTAATTCCCTTAACTCAAGCATGTAGAAGGATTAGGGGCATTGCAATGCTCTATCTCTAGACTAGAGGGAGAGTTGATGAGGGGATGCACGGTTCCAACAAAAAAATTGCAATTGAAACTCAATGAAAGGTCTTCCTAGGTCTATTCTTGACTAAGTAAGATAGTGAAGGTCTAAAGAAGAGGTAAAACAAGAACTAAGGAAACGACAAGGGGAATACACTGCTCCACATTATAGTTTCCAATTTGTTATACAGAATCTATGGCTGCGAATAAAGGTATGTTCCCTATACTTGGTGGCCTAGTCTAGAACAACAAAAAATAAAGAAACCAATGTTTTCCTTAAAGTAAATGGAAAACGGGATGAAGCCTACCTGGAATCCTTCACAATATTTTCTCCTATCTTGGCATGTATGCTCCAATCCTATGTTTGATCATTACAATTAGAACCTACACAATTAGACAACACAAGCCACTGATCTACGACATCTATGTAGTATCATCCAATCACTTTATTCAATGGATCAACATGACATTGAAATATATGAAATCATAACATCACATATAGGAAAGCAATGAACTTTTATATTAATATAAATGGAGAGAGTTACAACTTGTTAGTCCCCTACAATTTCCTAGGCTGAAAAGGAGATCGAGAAGGGTAACCTCAAACCACTTAAGCTCAGTAGCTAGCCCTACTAAGCATGAGATGGATCTCTCAAAGTGTCTTATCAGTGAATTGACTTTAAAGCAAATAATATTTAGGCTACATATGTATAATTGTTTGTGTATTGGTGAAAATTTAGATTTTAGGGTTTGTTGGACCAGGGTTTGGAGCCACAAATAGGTCTATGTTGTAGGAGTGTAGAAGCAAATATGGAAAGGAGCTAGGTGTATTTAGAATATTTTCAATGTAGTATAGAAGAGAGATTGAAGAAGAAACTAATGAGCATAAGTAAACATGATTTCATTAGTTTAGGAAGACATAAACATAACTATGAAAACCAGATAAACATAACTTGAGAACAAGAATTCTGTACATTTCGTTGTAAGGCGTCCATATAAAGAAAATATATCATGTAGATAAAGATGTTTTAACCATTAGAAAACAAATAAAATGAAGAACAGACACCATGAACTCACTGGGCTAGAGTTCCTTAAAAATAGTTGCAATTGTCTCCGTATTATTTGAAAATATGATTACATGCAAGCCTCCTCCACAAAAAGTCCAACCCTTCTCTCTGAAAGAGAAATGATGTTGAAGTTTCTAAATCTACTTAGTTAGAAACCCTCCATGCACTTTATCTAATTTATTCCTACCTACTTGTTATTTTACTTAACAAGTTATTTACAATGTAAATACTGAAAATAAACATTAGTGCATGCTCAACATATTACAGATCAACAGCTAAAGGAAACATAAACAATCACACCATATGACACCATTATTTTTGGATTAATGTCCATTGAAAAACCCAATGTGGGAAAACTGGTGCAACTATTTGAGGGTTTTCTTATTAAGAAATATCAGAGTACAATCTAGGTGTTGAAACTAGCCTACCCAATAGAGAATTCCCTTGGCAGTAATTCCTCTCAGTTTGAAACAAATCTCCTAGCTAAAAACCTAGATAAATCTTCTGGTAGCTCCTCAGCACCAATCTACCCCAAAAATCCCAGCGTTAGCTTTTTCTAGACTACGTTAGCCCCTCTCTGCCCAGCGCTGTCCCTGCGTCACCCCAGATGGGTCTGGGTCAACCTTAGGAGGCCCTGCGTAAGCCCTCTAGCCCTTTGCATTAGCAACGTTGACCTCTCTAAGGCTCTGCACAACTCCCAACTGCCTATGTGTGAGCCCTAGCTGTTTCTACGTCGCACTCCTCAGCTACTACACTGCTCTCCTGACACTACCTCTACCTCTCTATACTAAATTTTCCTCAGCTGCAACTCCCAATCACTAATTCTATCTCTCTTAGCAAACCCCGCTCTAGAGAATAAAATGATTAATCACTCTGGTGTACTCTCCAAGTGACACTCAAGCCTCCTATTATACCTTTCCTGTTGACATATCAACGAATGAGATTAAGTCCCTAATCAACAGCTAATATTAGATCTGGCTTGATCCATGTCTTTTGGACCATTCTAACATAGTTTCGTATTAATCCACATTAATATTTTATTTTCCCTAACTTTAGACTTAGGGACTCCATTAAAACTATTAATTATTTAAATATCTCCTGAACTGTTTAGAATATTCTCAAACCCTTTCTGGGTATTGGAGATCTCAAGTGCCCCAACCTCTCCATCAAATTTTGTGGCTAGAGCGCATCCGATGCTACCCCAAATCAACACTCCCTCTTAGCGAGGATTGTGCTCTAGCAATATTCCTCATTGAGTATTACTCTGATCATTCGGCATCAATACTTGTGTTGATGTTGGGCCTTCCTGCCCAACATCACCTGCACTGCTACATCCTGTATTGCTGACCATGGTTTTGCCACTACCATTGCTACATTTGTACGACAACTCCCTCTACATCTGTGTTGTTCCTAGTCCTTTCTCCCAACACTACATCCGCACTGCAGCTCCTCTCATCATGTTGCATCATGTTTCCCACTACTGCACTACAACTCAGTTAGTGAGAAGTAAGTAACTCATTTCCCAACTCTGACCTCTCTGTTGGGCTAGAGACCCTCCGGATGTTAAATCTCCCTCTGCCGCTGACAAGTGCTCCCTTTTGGACCTCTGTGCTGCTGCAACAACTCCCTACATCTCACACCATTTCACACCTCTATGTTCCATCCTGCATTGGTGCAACACTCCTATGCCTCTCGTATTGTTGTATCTTGCTAGCCTCGCGCTGTCTTGGGACTCTTACACTATAGATCTATCTTCCCTCTCCATTTGCATCCATCTCTATTCGACTGAGCTAGTCTTTCTACTCCTTTTCGGGGCTCCCGTAGCAAGGTCTAATCCAAGAGGTTGGGTACCTCGAGGATCCTACCCCTCATCGCTTGTAGTCTGCCTGACAACAGCTCGATGTCTCCCCACTTCTTCTCAAGTGGTGCGTGTGCATTCATGGCACAATCATCGTCTGTCAAAACTTCCTTCTTTGCCCATGTTGGCGCTGCCTTAGTCTCAGAAGACTCTCCCTTACTCTTCTTCCTTGGACATTGGGTCACATAATGACCTAGCTCCCCATAGTAGAAGCACTTGATCTTGGAGATATCTTCTTCTACTTTTCCTACTTTCCCTCATATGCTAGGGCAACATCTTCCTCCTCCTGTTTGACTTTGATTCCCTTGTTGCTGCTACCCGACTTCAACTATCGTCTGATCTCTTCCTGGCGAAGAGCTGCCGACATCTCGTCCCAAGGTGGGAGAGTCCCTCTGCCCAGTATACTCTGGACAAATACCTCCCAGTCTTCTGAGACAACATTCAAGGTTTTCCTCACCATCAACTCTTGATCAGGCATGGCTTCTATAGCAATCAACTGATCTCGGATCTCATTTAGTCCTCCAAAGAAGGTGTCAATCGGTTCTCTCTTCTTCATCTAATACGACCTAAATTGATTCTCAAGTAGCATTCTTCTCTGCACAAAGGTATGCCGGTACAATTTCTTGAGGGCCTCCCACATCTCATATGTCATTTCCTTCTCGACAATGTGTGGTCTACATGGTCCTTGACCCCATCAAGGATGATTCTCTTGGCCCTCACCATTGCCTCCTCGTACTTATCGTTTTCATTGGGGTCGACTGGGATAGCTATAACCTTCAAGGCAAAGTTCTTGACATGATTTCTATCAAGTACGAAGAAGATTCTGACCTTCCAGACTACGAAGTTCAACGCTCCGTCTAGTCTATCCTAGTCTCTTACTCTGTGTAGTGCCATGATGCTCTTCTACTTCCCTCCTGGAAATTATCTGTTTTAATCCTCTGAGTCTCTACTTCCCATATAGAAGTTCTCTTCTAGACTGCGTCTGAGTCCCGATTTCCCTCCTAGAAATCCTCCTGCCACTGTCTAGATGCCCCCTACTCTGATCGTCTTATGAAATCGTACCACTGATCTAGGTTCCTTAGCTAGAAACCCTTGGTAGCAACTCCCCCCTCTTGGCCTTGCTCTGTTGGGTACTGTTCCGACTATAGTACCTCACCAGCTCCACTCTGCAATATTTCCACAGCCTTCTAAACCCTAGCAACCTGAAGGTGAGAGCTTCTAGGCTCTGTGCAATCACAGCACTAGCAACTCGGCCTCCTCAGCCAACTACGTCAGCCCTCCTAGCTTCTTTGTGAGGCTCCCTTTGCCTTCCTTAGCCTCTGTGCTACCTCTTCGTAGCTCACCCTTCATGACGCAGGCACTGTGTCACCCTTCCTTGTTGTTTCTCCGCTAGAAACAACTTTTGTCACCTTGGGATAGCTGTTTTCTGTTGCTATTACTCCGCTCGGCTGATGTCCTTAGTCCTCCTGTGATTTGCAATCATGCTCTGATACAATGTTGAAGTTTCTAAGTCTACTTAGTTAGAAACCCTCCATGCACTTTATCTGATTTATTCCTACCTACTTGTTATTTTACTTAACAAGTTATTTATGATGTAAATACTAAAAATAAACACTAGTGCATGCTCAACATATTACATATCAACAACTAAAGGAAACAGAAAGAATCACACCATATGACACCATTATTTTTGGACTAATGTCCCCGAAAAAACCCAATGTGGGAAAACTGATGCATCTACTTGAGAGTTTTCTTATTAAGCAATATCAGAGTACAATCTGGGTGCCAAAACTGGCCTACCCAATAGAGAATTTCCTTGGTAGTAATACCTCTTAGTTTGGGACAAATATCCTGGCTGAAACCCCGAATAATCCTTCCGGCAACTCCTCAGCACCAATCTACCCCAGAAACCACAACCTCAACCTTTTCTTGACTGCATCAGCCCCTCTCTGCCTAACGTTGGCCCTACGTCACCCCGGATGGATCTGCATCAACCTTAGGAGGCCCTGCGTCAGCCCTCTAGCACTCTGCGTCAGTAACGTTGGCCTCTCTGAGGCTCTACGCAACTCCTGGCTACCTCTGCATGGCCCTGTGTGAGCCTTGGTTGGCTCTCCATCACACTCCTCGGGTACTGCGCTACTCTCTTGACACTATCTCAGCCTCTCTATCTCTCTGTAGTAAATGCCCCTCAGCTGCAACTCCCGGTCACTAATTCTATCTCTCTTAGCAAACCCCGCTCTAGAGAATAGAATGACTGATCACTCTGGTGTACTCTCCAAGTGACCCTCAAGCCTCCTCTTATACTTTTCCTGTTGACATATCAACAGCTGAGATTAAGTCCCTAATCAATGGCTAAGATTAAATTTGGCTTGATCCATGTCTTTTGGACCATTCTAACACAGTTTCATATTAATCCACATTAATATTTTATTTTCCCTAAGTTTAGACTTAGGGACTCCATTAAAAATATTAATTAGTTTAATATCTTCTGAACTGTTTAGAATCTGCTCAAACCCTTTCTGGGTATTGGATATCTCATGTGCCCCAACCTCGCCACCAAATTTCGTGGCTAGAGCACATCCGATGCTACCCCAAATCAACAAATGATACATGTAGGCTCTCTTAGACCACTTGCCCACCTTCAGGAGTTGAATTCCTTGGTGGAGGAACTGACTCCAAGATTCTCTCAACCAACAAGTGAGAGTGAGAATGTGAAACTCAAACACTTCTTGGAGAGTTTGTTTAGGAGTTTGCTTCCTTTATGAGGCCTAATAAACATAAAAAAACAACCTATCCTGTACATTTATTCATGCGTACATCACCTAGCCTCGAAGCAAGTGTCATTACATAAAAAGTATTGATTTTGACTAACTCAAACTGGAAACTAGAAATTTTACACAGTGAAATTTACAATTTAAAACACAGAAAAATGCAGAAGTACAACACCGACTTTGAGCTAATTTCCAGGTGCTTCCTGAGGTCCAAATCCATATCTAAGAGAATAGTCAACTAGCCCTTCAAGTTTAGTTTCCAAAACAATTTAAATTTTTGAAAATGTCCCATTGGAAAGCCTTCAAAAATCTATTCTCCCAAGGTCACTCCACGAGCACAACGCCTGTCAAAAAAGGGTTCAATATGCTAGTTTATTGCCAATTTTTTTTTCCATTTTTTGCAAAAACTAAGCCACCTCTAGAAAATATGAGCAAATGGATTTTTAGAAGATGGCAAGAGCTTTCCAAAATTGTATACTTTTCCTAAAATGGATGCCTGAGGAAGAAGACTTTTCCTGAAACGAATGCCTAAGGAAGAAGCACAGCGCCAAGGTGTTGTGCTCCTAGAACTGCTAAATTTCTGAATTTGGCTTCAAAATTCACAAAAAACCAAAATTGGTCAAAATTGGTCAAGAGCCATAAAAATATGTATGTTAGGCCCTCATAGATGCTTCAGTAAGCATCTCCAAGTTTCCTTCATCCTTTTGGTCCTTTTTGGCTTCTTTGAGCTTGTTTTCAAGCTACTTGATCTTGACATTACAGATCATGTTTTGAGCTTGGTAAGTGGTGCGCCATATGCCTAAGCAGCTAATTGTCTATGCTTGCCTTCTCTAGAAGCTTCTCCAAATGATCATTCACATTGTTGAACCAATATTCCTTGTCTTGATTGACCTCTAGAGCAATTATGTCCTCTAGGTCTAGCTCTTCATTCAGCAAAATATGTTCTTCTTCCTCTTGCAATGCCTTCTCTAGGCCCTTTGTTCTTGGCCTTTTCCTCTTACCCTTCCCTTGTTTTCCTTCAGGATCACTTGACTCAATCACTGTTTTTCCCTTGCCAACATGCTGCAATAATTTGATTTTCTCTTTTTCTGTGATCAATTTCTTTGCTTTGAGTTGACTATTCTCCTATTCAAGGAATGAAATGATATACCTTGCTCTCTCCATGCTTACTGTGATCTCTTTGATCAGATAATATTTATCTCTGATCACCTGCTACATGCTTGAAGTTTGATCCTCTGTGTCTAAATCAACAAGCTCAAATTCATGTTCAACCATGTCTTTATCCCGCGTTGTTGATACCTGCTTTGCTGATGTAGAAGGCTTGGCCCCTTTCTCACCATGAGAAGAAAACACAAGCCTCTTCCCTCTCTTGTACATTCTATTCACCTTAGGCTTAGGTGATTTTGTTCTTTCAACTGATTTTCTATAGGACCCCACTTCCATTTGTTGTGCTAGCATGCTAGAGGGTTGAGTTGCTACATTGGCTTCATGCCATTTCAGGGTTGTTTCCCAAAACGTTTCACAAGTCATACCTTTCTCTGCAATTTAATGAAGGACTATAGTCTTGATCATACTATGATGAAAAAGGCTAGGGTAGTGCTCCTTGTTATTCATCTAAATCCTCTCTGACATTTCGGCAATGCTCCTAGATAGGTAGTTGCACATATTGAGTGGATTTTGAGAGGTAAAGTGCATTTGAAGGCAAATATGATAAACATAAAATCTGGAGAATCTTCCTTCACATGTAAAGAACTTCATGACAATATTTATCAAGGGGGCATACCTCTCCAAAAGTACCTAAAAGGCATAACATGAGCATGTTTTTCCATGTATGGTGTTTTCAAGAAGGGTCTATAATACTCAAGATCTAAGCTCGTCCCCTTGAACCAATATTCACCATTGTTTGTTAGCCTTGTAGCAAGTGAAACAGAGGCCATTGAAAAAGTGAATTCAACACTAGCGACAACAACATTTTTTCCCTTCAACTAAGTTGCCACCTAATCTGTCAACTTCTCATTGAAACCTACCTCACTCACCCTTTTGCAGAAAATCTTCAAAGCATTGTTTGATAAAGGGATATGAGTTGATTTCATTGCAATTTGATGGCTCATATCTGAGGATTTTCCCTCACTTGTGATGTCTCTTCCTCTTTGGTGAAGATTTTATTTCCATGATGACAAAAACCCTAGCAGCAGGAAAATGAGAAAAATTGTGAGGTATGAGTGGAAAATGGAATGATGGTGTTGTGGCCACAACCACCACCCTATTAAAACCTGCTCTGGCAACAAATTTGAATGGGTCCTGTTAGATTTGTTGGTAAAAGGCCCAAAAATGGATCCAAATATGCCCCAAAGTCTTCAAGTATTTTCTTAAAATCATTCAAAGGTCAAAACCCGTGCAAGAGGAGAGCCCTTGGAAGGGTGGAAATACACTATCGGGAGGAAAAAAATAAAGAAAAAAAAGTGAAAAACCATTATCATAGACTTAAAATTGAGTAGGCACAATAGCCGTCCGATTTGGCCGATCAACATTCCAGATCTGATCGGAAAATTGCATCGACGGATCTGATCGACACATGCAGGCAGTGGCAATCACCGCAAGACACCGCTGATCAGCGATCATCAATGATCGCTATTGGCGGGTCACATCGGCAGAGGCATATCGAGAATTATAATATGGAATGAGTGATCACGATCGACAATTCAATGTGGACCATTGATCGCACGTGCAAATCGATAGCCCACATCATATCGGCGAATCGCAATTGGGAAAACCAAGGGGCAGAGCCTTTAAACCCTTATGTGTGTGATGCGATGTTGCAGACCTGGCGATATTATTATTTCATAACATTTGAGGTCCATGGGTAAGCCATGTTTTAATGCATTTTAGTGTATTTTTTTGTGTAAATGAAATATAGAGGAAATATATAAAATTTGAAGTCCGCGAAGAGCCGTTTTTTAATGTTTTTTTGCAGTTTTTATATATTTACAAAATACAAAGGAAATATGCAGGCAACGGGCCGAATGCAACTTATGATAACCCTAAGGGTAGACCCGATAGGTGAATGAACCATGTTTAAGGACTTTTAAAGTCCGGAAAAGTAGAGATTGGCAGGCTTTTGCTGCGTGCAACATTTTCTATGTAAAAAAAAGGGAAAATAATATTTATAAACATTCAAGGGATTACACAAGCCTAAAGACCCTTTCCATTACCTAACAGAGGCTAGAAGGGTAATAGACAGCAAAACACAACCACATCAACCAGAAACAATCATGGAACCACAACACAACACAGCCAGAACAAACAGAATGATTGTGGGGCATCTTTGGCACAAGAGAGCTTCCAGACAACACATCAATAGCCCAGCGCAGCTCATCAAACAAACATCATGGAGCATCTCTGGCACAAGAGAACTCCTAGACATCGCAACAAGATACCAAAAATATCTGAAAGCAGTTACTCTGCTATCAAAAGAAAAAACTCTGATCCCATGCTTGCCTAGAGGGCATCAAATCAGTTAACAATGCATATCAAACAAATTAAGATTCTGAGCCTCTTAGAGCTCAAGAGCATTGTAAATAGGCTATAAATAGCTATTAGTAAGATGTAATAGAGGTTCAAACTTCTGGAAACTATAGAGACTTTGCTACTCAAGCGTCTCATCTTCACTCATTAGTAATACAAGCTTCTTTTGCTATTATATGTTCAATATTCCATTTTCTCTTCTGTTCTAAGCTTGCACTTGAATAGTCTATTCATGTTTTCTTTTGTGTCTAAGGCCAGATAACTATCATCTTATCTCTAATTTGATAAATTAGATTTGCAAGCTTCTTTGTTACCTGTAGTTAGCCATTCAAATGTGGTCATATATGCACCTGTCGGTACAGTCAATATTTTCTTTTGTTTCCTGTAGCTAGCCATTCATTTATGCTTATGTATGCATCTATCGGTATGGTCAGTGTTCTCCATCCATTCATTGAAACTATAAATTTTTGAGCATTAGTGGCCTAAAGCCTTGTAGGATGAGGGTGTTCATGCATGTCTTGAGTAAAAACATAGTTGAAATGGTTATTTGGCTTGATCCAAACCATCATTTATTCCAATAGTTTAGAGAAAAATATTGAAGATTATATGTTACCAAGCATCTTCGAGCTGCAACCGAGGAGAGTTTCCTGGAGTGATAACATAATTGGTGTCATTGTCAGGGAGAGGAAACTAAAGCTCAGATTCCTTGAGAAACGACACAGATCCATCTTTGATGATAAACAAAGTTTGGGCACTTTTTTGGTTGTAATCATCTATCTAGCGACTCTACTAGAGGTTGAACCTCTTGGCAACTCCACATCTTAGTTTTGGCTCAGTTTGTGAGGCATACTTAGAGATATCCTGAGAAGCTACAAGCTGACCCAGTACCTAACCCTAAAAATATCATGAAAGAAAGAAAGTTATTGCAGAAAGGAGCATCAGGTTCAGGTAAACCTAAGAAATCTCCTATATCTCATCAAGAAAGGCTTGTAATATAACAAATGCATGTTGAGAGTATAGCATCTAATACTAGCAGTGAAGAAAAACTTTCAGGGATTCATGAAGCTGCCTATTCTTTAGGTTCTCCTTTTATTGTATGCCCAAAGGAAACCTCACCTCCTATCCATCATACCACTTTAGTCCTATCAATCACTCCTCAGCCCTCTGTCATTCAAAATTCCAGTACCCATATAGCCACCACAACTATGGTAGGTCCACAAGCACCTACCAAAATGGAAACAATCATAGCTGCTAGGTATGGACCTCTAATATTGCCCACTCCTTTGAATGCATGCCTACTGGAGAATATCATAAATATATGCCTAAGTTCACTGGAACTGAAGGTGTTTCAGCTGAAGAACATCTTGAGTCATTCTATAGCTATGATGATAACTTGGACATTATTGAAGATGATTTTTGGATGAGAGTCTTTGTCCAAAGCCTAGATGTACAGGCTAGAAAATGGTTCAGGGAACTGACCCTAGCATCTATAGCAGATATTGAGGCCTTAGATGATGCATTCCTAAAGCATTGGGGGGATAAGAAGGATCTCCTTTACTACCACACTGAGTTTGGGAACTTACAAAGGGAAAATGGTGAGTTGTTGTCTGATTTCAATAAGAGATTTAACCGCATGTACAACAAGATACCAGCTGAAGTGAAACCCACCACTAACTCTGCTAGACTCACCTATGCTAATGCCTTTCATTCTGACTTTTGTTTACTATTGAGGGAGAGGCAATGTGCTTCTTTGGCTGATATACAAGATGCAACCCTAGAAGTAGAATCAAACAACATGGTTGCAGAAAAGCTCAAAGGTAATGTGGATAGAAGAAGACAGAGGGGTGAGCCTTCATCACCTTTAGATCCCAAGATTGATAAAATGACCAATATGATAGAGTCATTAGCCTCTGAAGTTTCCAAATTAAAGGTTGAGAAGCATTTTGGGAAAGGAAGGGTTCCTAATACCTTTTCTCCTCCAAATCCAAATCCATATAGAAGAGCAAATTACCAGTTGCAGATCTTGCAAAGAAACAAAGATGCCAATGAAGACGAAAGGGTGAAGACCCCTTTTCAGAATGCATTCATGGAAGAAGAGTAGTTTGAAGAAGAGGATGAGATCCATTGTATGGAATACAAAGGCAGTTCCCCTTTTTTAACCAAATCTACCTGTGAGAAGTCATTATTCAATGAATAGATCAGTCAAGAATGTGATGGTGAAGTTGTTCTACAAACTGAAGATCGACACCAATATAATCTAAGGCCGATGATGAATAATGTCAAGGAAACTCATGTTCATAAAGCTATTGTCCCTACAAAATAGCAAGCAAATAAGCAGAAGCAACCAACAATTGATCCTATCATCCTCAAAGCTCCAGCCATAGAGAATGAGTCCTTCAAGACATCTATCCTTGAGGCTCTTGAGCCTAAAGCCATCCATGCCTCCACTCAGCTTAAGAAACCAGTTTTCCAAATCACAGAGGAAGAAGGCCCACAGATTTGGGACATGTTATTTGATGGGGCTTGCTCTAAGGAAGCTACAGGAACATGTGAAGTCCTTGTTTCCCCCACACAAGAATGCATTGATTCATCTTTTATATTACCTTTTCAGATCACAAATGACACAAAAGAGTATGAAGTAAACCTCATCATTCAGCAGGTGTACAAAACCTTCCAAGCAAAACACCCAAGGTTGAATGCATACAAAGATGACGTGAAATATAGACCATATGTGCCTAATAATGTCAAATGCTGGAAATTCTTTGAAGTAGATGATCAAATCAATAGGATTTTACAAGTATTTGATGATTTTGTTGATATGCACATTGACCAAGAAAAAGAAACCTTTGATAGAAAGGTAAAAAGGGTTAATTTTTAGTTTGGTGACTATTTTCTCAAAAGGGATGCATCAAAGGAAGGAGGAGATGTTTTTGATGGCCCAGTTAATGGGATGTTCTTCAAACTTTATTTCAGTTAAGGCTGTCAAGCCTTGGTATGGTAAATATGTTTTTTCAAGTTTTTATTTCATGCTAAATAGACTCCATGCCCAATGCAACACTAGGAGAAAGATTTGATCTTGTTTTTTACAGGAAAGGCATTAATTTGTAGTTCTTGAAACCTCACAGGGAGGCTTTCACCCCCAGAAGGAGCCAGTGTTAGCTTTGTTGGAAAATGGCCCAAAAATGGATCCAAATATGCCCCAAAGTCTTCAAATATTTGCTTAAAATCATTCAAAGGTCAAAACTCGTGTAATAGGAGAGCCCTTGGAAGGGACGAAATACACTATTGGGAGGAAAAAACCAAAGAAAAATAGTGAAAAACCATTATTGCAGGCTTAAAACTGAGAAGGCACAACAGTCGTCTAATCTGGCCAATCAACAGCCCAGATCTGATTGGCAGATCACATCAGTGGATCTGATTAGCACAGGCAGGTAGTGGAAATCGATGCAAGACACCACCGATCAGCGATCGACGATGATCTCTATCGGCGAAGGCATATCGGCGATTACAATGTGGAATGAGTGATTGCGATCGGCAATTCAACGTGCACCGTCTATCACATGCACAGATCGACAGCCCACATTGCATCAACGGATCGCAATCGAGAAAGCCAAGGGGTGGAGCCTTTACACCCTCATGTGTGTGATGCAATGATGCAGACCCGATGGTATTATAAACAATATTTCATAACATTTGGGGCAGTGCCAATAGCGATGAAGCCTAGACCCGAAAGGGTCCGGGAAGAGAAATATATAAAATTTGAAGTCTGCGAAGAGCCGTTTTTCAATGTTTTTTTGCATTTTTTATGTATTTACAAAATACAAAGGAAATATGCAGGGAACGGGCCGAATGCAACTTGCGATAACCCTAAGAGCAAACTTGATAGGTGAATAAACTATGTTTAAGGACTTTTAAAGTCAGGAAAAGCAGATATTGGCGGGCTTTTGCTGCGTGCAGTGTTTTCTGTGTAAAAAATGGGAAAATAATATTTATAAACATTCAATGGATTACACAGGCCTGAAGACCCTTTCCATTACCTAACAGAGGCCGGGAGACAGGGAAAAAGGTCGAAAGGGGAATAGACAGTGCAACACAGCCACATCAACCAGAAACGATCATGGAACCAGAATAGAACACAACTAGAACAAACATAATGATTGTGGGGCATCTCTAGCATGAGAGAGCTCCCAGACAGCACATCAACAAACCAGCGCAGCTCATCAAACAAACATCATGGAGCATCTTTGGCACAGGAGAACTCCCATATAGTGCAACAAGCTATCAAAAATATTTGAAAGTGATTACTCTGCTGTCAGAAGCAGAAACTCTGATCCCATGCTTGCCTAGAGGGCATTAAATCAGTTAACAATGCATATCAGACATATTAAGACTTCATGCCTCTTAGAGGTAAGGAGCATTATAAACAAGCTATAAATAGTTGTTACTAAGATGTAATAGAGGTTCAAACTTATGGAAACTGTAGAGACTTTGCTACTCAAGCGTCTCATCTTCACTCATTAGTAATACAAGCTTCTTTTGCTATTATATGTTCAATATTCCATTTTCTCTTATGTTCTAAGCTTGCACTTGAACAGCCTGTTCATGTTTTCTTTTGTCTAAGGCCAGATAACTATCATCTTATATGTGCTTTGATAAATCAGATTTGCAAGCTTCTTCGCTACCTGTAGTTAGCCATTCATATGTGGTCATATATGCATCTGTCGGTACAGTTAGTATTTTCTTTTGTTTCCTGTAGCTATCCATTCATTTATGTTTATGTATGCATCCACCTGTATGGTCAGTGTTCTCCATCCATTCATTGAAAATACAAACTATTGAGCATTAGTGGTCTAAAGCCTTGTAGGCTGAGGGTGTTCATGCATGTCTTGAGTAAAAACATAGTTGAAATGGTTATCTGGCTTCATCCAAACCATCATTTATTCCAATAGTTTAGAGAACAATATTGAAGATTATATGTTACCACACATCTCCGAGCTGCAACCTAGGAGAGTTTCCTGGAGTGATAACAAGTCCCCAAAAAGTTTTCTTTTTCATTTCTCCGAATGACAACTCTCCGAATGATTTGTTTTTATCCCAGGGATTTCAACTCTGTGTCGAGTCAAATCTTCAATTCTTAATGGTTAAGGCCCCCTAAAAAACCTTTGCAGCAAGATTCATTTGTAACCCAGTTTAGCCTTTCATTGATATCTTTCATCGGGACTTATTCAATCCTCATAAACCTTCTACCGCATCCTTAATTCTATAGCAATGCTTTAGAAATAGGAACACTCCACATGCACGTAAATCTTACCTTTTCCACCTTGCCTCGGTCTTCACACATTTTACATGCTTTTATCACTTATCACAATCGATGGTCGGCTCATTACATATCATATCACATGTTGCATTGATCAAGGGTAAAGGCTTGTCTCTCATGAATAATTGTGATACAATCAAGTCTCCTGTCACGTCGGATATCACAATCGACACTTTCAACCCATGCATCAGAGCAAGCTTCAACATTCCCCGATACCGCAGACCCGCAGGGATTATTAATCATGGCACATATATTTTTCGGGTCCGCTCCCAATTCGCAAATCGTAATCGACGAACCTCAAGGCCCATACACAAGGCGTTCCACGATATGGCAGACCAACTAATATTATTAAGCACATCATATATATTTTTGGGTCTGGAGCCCATCGCAAATCACAATCAATGGAGCCCAAGGATTATACATAAGGTGAACCGCGATATACCGAACCCGCAGGGACTATTAAACGTGGCATATATATTTTTTGGGTCCGGCCTATCACTAATCACAATCGGCAGTCAGTGAAAGTGAAGCCCATGCGATATGCGAAGGAGCAATGAGCAGACTCGATGATAATTATACGCCCGGGTGCATAATATTTGATGTCTGGTCTTATGGTCCGGCCGCGGGTTTTCCCGTGTTTTCCCGTGTATTACAATAAAGTGTTATGGTCCGGGTTTTCAAAGGAAAGTCTTATATGGTGGATCTGATGGGATTATTAACCATGGAACATATATATTTTGGGTCCATTTCCCCAATCGCAAATCACAGTCGGCAGAGTCCAACGCTTATGCATAAGGTGCAATATCATATGGCGAACTCAGTGATAATTATACACCCGGGTGCATAATATTTGAGGTCTGGCCTTATGGTCCAAACATGGGTTTTCCCGTGGTTTCTTGTGTATCCAATAAAATTATGTGGTCCAGGTTTTCAAAGGAAAATTTGATAGGGGTGATGTTGCATGTGATTGCCCATTGCAATGTGCGATTGCAATTCGATCGCAGCACAACCTTGGTTGAACCAGGAGCCGATTCTTTCACACTCGCTCCTTTTGATTTCATTACGCCTTATTATTTTATAAAGTTTTAATGATGGAAAGAGTTGTTCTTAGACGTTTCTAACATATGTTTCATAATCATAAAGCTAATGTTAATTATCTCTGTAGGCAAGGAGTAAAATACACATGAGCAGATCTGAAAATTGCATATATGCGGGTGTGTTCCGTTTAAAGATTTAGCCTTAGGCGTTCTTGGTCAGGTTTCCACGCGTTGTCGGTGTATTCAAAAAATGAAGTTGTCCCAGGTTTGATCATGAAGAGATGACACGCAGTCATTCTCCTTTTCATCGGCATCTATTCATTTCCCTAGGAAATGAAGCACTCTAGGAGTTATGCCCTTTATGTGTCAGCAGCTACACCGACTGTTCTACGTCTGTATATTCTAATTTGTATATTGAAAAGAAAAGGGGGAGGTGAAAAGTTAAGGGAAGACCGAGGGTCATTTCCTTTTGTATAAGTATTACCTCCGGAGATGAGGGGAGGACCTTTTTTTGGGCAGAACAACTTTTGATTTATTGTGAATAAAGAAGACTGTTTGGTCGAGAAAGAGCCTTTTTCAAATTCATTTTCCTCTCCTTTCATGTGTTTAGAATTAGGATGTTGTTGCTGGCATAAATATAAATGTGATTTGTTTTGTGCATATTGATAACAGATAGTTCCTGACTAGTCTTGGTTATTCAAATATGATTTGTTACCATGGTTAATTCATGAGCGATTGTTGATTCCAGACCTTGTTAAACATTAGTTGCAAGTTTTATTTGTATGGAAAGGAATGTGTATTCCTGTATAAGTAATTAGATTGCAATTAAGATTTAATACAGCCTTGTTCATCTATGAACCAGTAATTGATTCATTAGGACTTGGAATCTATATATGATGTTTAACCTCCTTTTGTTATTCTCCTGCAGGATAGATTAGAATAGTTAGGACTAGCATAAGTAGTTAGAACTAGTGTAGATAGGATTTGATACATATAGGTTAGCTGTTTCGTTTGTTGACTTAATTGAAACCTGCCTCCAAGAAGAAATCTTTCAACACATATAACAGTTTACGGGATCCTCTAAAACCCGTCGGAACTAGCCATTCCAAACGAAAGCAGATCTAATTGGGATCTGCAATCGGGTTAGTTCCCCTTGTTGGCATAGCGAACATTCACCACGTCAACATATGGGAAGGTGGAATTTGATAAAATGGTAAAGTAGGTTTGAAAGAGGTGGGAATGAACTATGGAGAGTTGATGTAAATGAGTCGAAAATCAATGGAGGAATGATATGCTTGTGATAAGGAAAAAACAGGGTTTTTAGTGAAAGTGCCCAAAACCCCTAGGAATGAACTAGTGTTTCACTTTTAGAGAGGTAAATTTCTGTTTTGAGGCTGAATGAGTGGTTTAAATAGTTTATCAAACATATATATAGGTTTAGGGAAACATTTTACATGTTTAAAAACCATGAAATGAAAATGGCCATCATCAACCTATCATTTTTCATGAAAAAATCACTACAAAACCCTAATTAGAAAAATCATTAGCATGAGATGATTTTGAAAAACAAAGAAGGAAGTGGAATGATGTAATTACTTGTTGCTTGGATTAGGAAGTAATTAAATCAGGTTAACAAGCTTAAAAATCGATTTTGGGAGAGATTTGGGCGTTTTCTGGACACCCTGGCCCGAGCATAGCGCAGTTAGCCTGAGCACAATGCCCAAGCGCAGCGCAGTGTCCCTGACATAGCTGTTATAGACATATTTGGGAACTGCAACCCCAATAACATATGTCCATAAACCAAGGGATTTTGAGTCCCTAAAAGTGTTGTTTCATGCCCTAAAGGAACAAGGTCAGCTGATTACATCATCTCCCAGAAGTTCTCCACAAAAAATTGCTCAGAACTAGTCAAAACTGGACCATACAGACTGCTCAGTGCAGAAGTTGCGATGCATCTCACCTACTCAGTGTAAAAAGTGCGATGCACACTGAAAACCCCTTCTGTAGGGTGCGATGGGCGAGAGTAGACAAATGGCAGAGATATTTTTCAAGGTGGATGATCATGGAATCTTCCATAAACTTCTCATGTGACACTTGCCTCTCTGAATTCGCCCAGGGATGAGTAAGAAAACATCAATCTCCAAGTGGAATCAAGAACTATCAGAGAGAAGACACTAATCAAAATCCTAGAAGCTGACTCACCCCCCTGCAATCATCTATATATGGATCCCTCATCCCAGAGATCCAGAGGCTGGAATCTTGTATCTTGTAAGGAAGTGTTGTTGGTTTCCTGGTGGAATTCCATAGTGTTGGGTGATCTAATCTTTTCATGAGGTGAAGAAGGGCTTTCATGTTGGGAGGAGGATGCTGGGTCAGAGCAATTGGTTATAATCCTCTCTTCTACACTCTTTATCAATAAAGCTATTCAAGTTTTCCTCCACATTCTTGTATGTTTGACAATATATGCATTTGTGTGGTCAATATATATCTGGTCCTATATTGTTTTTTATTGTAGATCTCTGCACTTTGAAGGTATTATTCTGCATTGACTTTACAGGTACTCTTTGAAGCAGAGTGGTCAAGGAAGGAGCGGTAAGGAACTGTCAGAGAGGAAGAGGGACAAGCAAGGAACCGAGCGAGAGATCGAGGTTGGTATTCTTTGCTCCTCTCCCATCTATTTCTCATAAAGGAAAATGAAAGTAACTTTAATCTGCTTGTTTCTAAGATAGCTACCCATCTTAGTGGGACTAGCAGCTCTGCATAGACACTAGATTTCCCGATAACAGTAGCGCCAAGCCTCCAAGTGCAGTGCAGTCTTCCTAAGCGCAACACCTTGATATTTTTGCCAGTTTTGCCTATGGAAATGAGTTTTTCTCTCTTTTGGATAGGAGAGCTCGATAAACAAAAGTGAAGGAGAGGTAAACAAGATAAGTTTGGGGCTTTTGAATTTATATAGGCAAATTTATTTCTCGTTTTAAAAAGAAATGGGACCCACAAACCTTTGAAAAACTGATTTTTTTTCACTTTTGAAAACAAAGTCACCTTTAATGTTGAAAACCTGAGCTGTCTTTTCACTTTCCTGAGCATTGGAATTTCTTCTTCTAGGGATTTTCAAACTGAGAACATGATGAATGTGTGATAACTCAACAAATCAATGTCAAAGAGCAACTTGTCATGCTCTATTCACTACTATATTATACATGATAATGGTGGTTCTTGGAAACCCTAATGACCTAATGGAGGACCTGAAACTAAATGAAATGATGATGATGATTGTCTTGCCTTTATTATGACACCTTCATAGAAATGTGATAGGTGACCAGCATGAGTGAATTCTCAAAACACTTAACTTACTCCTAGACCGACCAAAAAGTGATCAAATTTAATTGTGTAAACCTAGTGAAATGACAAAATTTGATTTTGAAAGCCCTGACAAGCCTCGTAAAAGCACATTTGATCTAGGTGATAGGAAAATAAGACTAACACTAACACAACCAAATATAGAGTTGATCCTATAGAAGAGCTCCTCCATGTTGAATTGTCCTTCCTTATCAGAAAGTGTATCTCTATGTCACCCTAATGCATGGAATAATGACTTTCACAACAACATGAGGGTATAATATATCTCCAAAATCAAACCCCTAGCTTGTGGATGGAAGTAAATAGATAGGAGAGGATTGTATTTTAGGAATTCTTATTGATTTACCAATCTAGGCTTGAGATCCACTCTCGATGGGAGGATGAGCTCAAGGGATAAGGGGTGAAATATCCAAGGTAGGATAGGATAGGATTCAAGACTTTCATCCAAGGTAAATGGTTAGAATAACCTCTGGAAGCTTCATGATTCTTTTTATTTTTCCCAAATTTCTAGAATCAGTGCACCCCAGGAAAGGTACAACCTATTGGTAATCAATGCAGGTCCAAAGAGGGTCAACCTATTGGTGAACGCAATCTTCTAAGATAGTTGGGTGCATTGGGCCTTAAAAGCACTGAAATGAAGCAGTTAAAGGAAGAAATTTAGGGATTAGGGAGAGTCATGCTTAGGCCTTTGTGAAAGGGTGACGAAAAGGGTTAAAATGATGTTGATTGATCCAGTTAACATGCATATTGACAAGATGTGACAAAATGGCCTATAACACCTATGTATGTAGCAAAGTGTAGGAACATTATTGAAAGTGCAGGTTTTCTTGTAGAGTTCCATTCACCATGATTATTATCAACATTAAACATTGTGGTAACCTAGGTTAATTTTGTGTTTTTTTAACATGAAATCTTGGTAATACATAAAGAGTTGGAATGTATGATCAATTTTAAACCTTTTCCACTTCATATTTTTAATAATATGGTTGGTGAATCCCCACATGTTGTAATCATTATACGACTAGAGTGCAAGATAATTATTCCTCCCCATTCATTTTCATTATCATAATGATCCTTGAAGTGTTACGATATTGATCATGACCATACCTAATTTGTTTACACGTTTCCCTTGCTTTGTATTGCCCCATTATTCACTCTTCTTTCTCTATACTATCTTGTTACCCTTAATCATTTTATCCTTGTATCATTCTTTACTCCTCTATCAACTTAAGGAATTTTGGTGGTGTTTATCATTAATATGTTCTGAATTGTGATCCCAATAGCATGAATTGTGTTTTATATAGTGCTAGATTGTGATCCCAACAACATGACTTGTGTTCTCAATAATGTAGGATTGTGGTCTATTGTCACTATGTTTGTTCTATTATGATCTGTTGGTGGCCATGGTATTTGAAGTGACATATCTAAAGTGTAGAATTATGCTTTAAGTTCACTATTCTTGTTTCATTCTCAGTTGTTGGTGGCCTCAAGATTCAAAGTGATATCTTTATCGTGTAAAATTGTGGTCAATTTCCATCACGCTTGTTTCATTCTTAGTTGTTAGTGGACTATGAGGAGTGACGCTATGAAACCAATGAGAATATAACCATGGTCAATGAAGGACTTGGATGAAACTCACAAATACAATGCTAGTTTACCTATTCTACAAGCCACTTAGTGGTTTCCTTTTATGCATAAGTTTGATGGGTTTGATACAACAATTGTGAGAGCCTTTGTCAAAAATTTCGATGGAAAGGTGGCCATGATTTGAACCTTGGTGATGTAGGTATTTTAACAATCTATCTCTTAGGTGATGGGGCATCCCTATGAAGGTGAAGAATGGTTTAAGAATATAGAAGTAGAATGTGGTGCATGGAAACGCTTCATTACTGACCCAAATTATAAATCTAGTTGGAAATAGGGAGTGCCAAGGTATTTTATTTTGAAAAATGGAAAAGCCTCCTCTACTTGCTGCATAAATTCTTGAAGTGTGAGGGTCCCTACTCCATGACTTTTGTGTATCACATTTGGTTACTCCTTCACTTTGAATTAGATCAACTTATTGATTTTCGTCACTTCCTTTAGAAGAGATTAAGAAATCTGTGAAGTGTGCAAAAGAGTTTCATGGTGAAAATAGGGTATAAATTATATTAGTATGACCTAATTAAAATATTGTTTCCTAAATAATATCAACTTATTAATTTTCCTCATGTCCTTTTGAAGAGCTTAAGAAATATGTGAAGAGGTGTGCAAAAGAGTTTTGTTGTGCAAATAGGGTATAAATTATATCATTAAGGTCTAATTAAAATATTGGTTTCTAAATAATTGAATAAAAGAGGTGTGAACTAGAGTGATTTCCTTGCTTGTCATGAGTTTGGAAAACCTAAACAAGTCATAAATCTTCATATGCAATCAAATGAGGGTTTCATAGCAAAATTGAAAGGCTCTAGTTTGAAACTTGTTCAAGATAGATAAGTTAGTGTAAAAATCAAGCAGGAGTGAAGAAGGGCATGCTACCAAATTTACAGACACCAAAGTTGACTCAGAATAACTAGGTGAATGCTGAAATCATAGCATGTTCCTTCTTTTGTAATGACCCCTCCATTTTCTATGGAAGCCAAAATCTCTATGTCAGATGATGAACCTAATTTAGAGCAAGAACCACACCTAAATGGAGAATTCTATATTTTAGCAGAAGCACAAAGTCCCCTTAGTGAAAATCCTACAAGATAAATCCATATGGATAAGGAGAAAAAGTGTACAGTGAGTTACAAAGCGTCTATCCACGCGAAGAATTTTCTTACTAAGAAAGAGAAATTTTCAGACTTGGTGAACGTAACTATTTCTATGGATGACCTTGGCACTAGTCACATGAGAAAGTCTCATGAAGATTATGGAAAGTCAATATCAGTAAAATTCTTGTTGCATAGAGCTAAATATAAAGTAAAAAATAAGGATATTGAAAAACAAGTTAGGGAGATTGAACTTCTTGACTGCCATCTAAAGTCCCCAAATTCGACTATGAGAGCCAGTAATGGAGAGTTAGCGAAGGAACTAGAAGAGTTGAAGCAAACTGATTAAAAAAAATTAAAGAAGCACAAGAAGTGGAATATCTAATTTTCTTATTTACACGCTCATTCCAAAGGCTTAAAAGAAAGTTAAAGGAGATTCAAGCTTCTAGATTTGAAATTAATATCTAGATCAAGAAGTGACAAAAGAGGAAATTCCAAATTTTGGTTTTTCAGAAGGGAGCGACAATTTTGTTTGTGTGAGGACACATAAATGACTTGGGCTAGTGGATATGTTAGAACCACACATTCCTCTATTTTTTCCCTATGATATCCTACTATGTTCCCCTATTTCATTAATTTTGAACCACTACCTAGCACTTCCACATCCTTTTTGATGCAATAGTGAAGATTTGTGCTCAATTTGTATTTTATTTAAAAGTGGGAAGGTAAAGTACTATTTTTGAGCAAATAACTTCATTTGTGTATTTTCCAAGATTTATGATTGTTTATTAGTCACTAACAAAACGTTGTGCAATTCCTGTACTATTTATAGAGATCCTACATTAAGGAAATGAATGTGTAGGTTGTTATGATCTTTGAAGTATGCCACAAGGTTTGGTGGTTTATTAGTATGGTATACACTTTTCAAAGATATTTTTGAAGTTAGTTTGAATTCAAAGCATGCCTATCTCAACTATAGTTAGTTCCTGGCCAAATATGGAGGAACTATTTGCTAAAGTTCCTCACACATCAGATTTGCAGTTCCTCTATTTAGATTGTGGATACACTAGGCTTCCATTGATGGAAAATTGTTATGATCTTTCATCTATTTTGTTTTTTATTGGATCGACTTGTTTACAGCCCAATATTTATTGTAAAATCTATATAAACCAAGCTACAACCCTATGCCTAGCGAGCGATACTATAGTATTGTCATGTTTCTATTGTAGTATTTGTATGTCTCCTTTTATTAGTGGATCTAAGACATTAGCTTTTGATGTAACAAAGACAAAGTAATTTTAATACAATTCTTTTGATTCCATGTTCTATCTACATTTCATGGCATGTTTCATGATCATTTATTATATTTAGTTAGTGATTTAAGTTAGTTATAGAGGGTGCGAGTTGGTTGGTTGGGGCCCAACCAAGCTAGCTCATCACCTCTCTTATTCATTTAATTATTTGAGTGGTTTCCTAATCTGCTGAGTGGATGTATATTTTGCGTCATGGTGTGCTAAAAAACATGGTTTATTTTTCAGGGCTAATGATCTTGTGTGTATAAGATTCATGTTTTGTCTCCTTGACATTTATGGAGCCCTTCAACTTATGCTTTCTTCATAGCTAGATCTAGAAGTTTATGGTTATAAGTGTGATATATCTTCATGAGAAACATTATATATTTAACTATGTGAATGAGGATCATAAGTTATATTACATCATTTTAAATGTTCTAAGGTGATTCATTGTATTGATACTTTGGTACAAGTTATGTTTTAGGCCCTTTGCTTCTATTAATGATCTGCAGTGCTTTGATGAAGTGGTGATACAAAGAAGTCATGAAATGAGATCTACATCTACAAATCTTGAGTCACTATTTACATAAGAGTCGCAGATCTATCAAACCCTACAATCCTCTATCACAACACAAGTATAATAGGCCTTCGGGATATTCAAAACTTTTTTGTTAAGTTGTAGCAATTGTTTGAAATCACATAACAAGATTTCCATTTATTGTTGAATGATTTAACAAGTCTAGTGAGATTCTAAGTGTATCGTGGCTTAACTTGTATTTACTGGACCTAAGACTTTTTGACAAATAAAAACCCTAGTTGCAATGAGCCAAGTGTGATTTGGAGTCATTGGTTGCATTGAACTTTAAATGCAAGCCCTGTGATATTGTTATTTCAATCAACCTATTGATATGAAATCAAGTCTACATATTTAATTATTGTGGTTTTCCAATTCACAAAATTTTCATATTTGAAGCTTTTTATTGTTTTATTCACATAGCTTGTACATTTGATCATTTGAAACAAAGATCTATGTTCATGATAAGAATACATTTATAACTCTTGATGAATGCTGATTGTAGAAAGGATTATTGATGAAGGAAATTTAACCTATGAAACTATACACTTGTAGCCTTCCCAAATAGTTGTCTACTATATATTGGCTTGTATATTTAAGGTTAAGAAATGTTTCTTTATAGTTCCCTTCTTACACCAATATTAGTAAATATAGTAATTACAGCATTGAGATTTGGTTAAAAAGGAAATACATGTGTTGGAGTGTGTATGTAAGTTTGTGATATTATTAAACTAGAGAGGTTATTTTCTATTTACACATAAAATGCATCTGGTTGAGTTGATAGTACGTTTGGCAGATTTAAGTATATTCTTGAATTTGTTTCAAGTTTACACAAAGTTGAGTGGTGATAGAACAAGAGTGCAGGATTCTCAAATAGGATTTCTTACTCATTTTGATTTGAGTACTCTACTTGGCATGAGAAGTGCCTAGATTGTCTAGGGTTTTCATTCCTAAATTTTGAAATTTATTAATGCAACCTTTATGCCTGGTTTTCTCAGTTAGTTAAGAGGTAAATTTGAGTACAATCGTAGGGAGATAAGTTGAAAATACAAGTTGAAAAGTAGTTTTTTATTTTTTAATATTTTAACTTTTTAGCTCCAAAAATGGTGAATCATCCCCCATGGTTGACATCATCATCTTGAATCCTATTTCTTCTTATGAAGTTGATTTTGGTTGTACATTTTTGTTTTGAGGCCCATTTTAGACCTCAAAAATTCTCTAATGATTGCAGGAGCTATATCAAGAGTCTAACTATTATTTTTAGGAACCTAAAAGGGTGTTGATGAAAAAGTCAGAGTAGGAATTTGATTTACAAATTATCAGGGTCTTTCTCGGGAATTTCTAGTGCTACACCTCGAAGTCTATGGACCCATATTGATATTAAATGTTGGGTAATTGATATAGATATACCGCAACCAACAAAGACAACTCTCTCTTTGCCTTCTCACATGAACTACAAAGCCTCCTCAATGCAGTTGAATTTATTGTTATGTCAACTTTCTATTTCCTCTGAAATTCCTGTGTAAAATAGATGACCAATTTGTTTTCAAAATCCTCACCTCCCAAATGGGTGTCTCCTCCAAATACCTTCACCTCAATTTTGTGCTTCTTAATATTAATCATTGCAACATCAAATTTCCCTCGACCCAAATCGAAGATGAATGCATTCTCACCATCATCCAATAAATAATATTTTATGTTAAACCCATACGCAATTGTAGCAACTATTTGTTCATTTAATATTTGTAAGACATCTAAACCTACTATTTTCCCTGCAATTCTAGTGGCTTTCCTTTGAGAATCGTTATAGTAAGAAGGAACTGTAATCATGGATTTACCTACTTGAATACCAAGGTATCATCGGGTGATTTCTTTCATGTTATGTAACACCATTGAAGATACTTGCTCAGGTTCAAAGTTTTTCTTTTTTCCTTTGAAGGAAACTTGGATGAGAGGCTTGTTGCTAGTTCCGTCTGCAATAGAAAATGGTTAGACACACTTATCAATTTACACACAAAATCTGAGAAGTGCATCCTAATCAACCTCTTGGGATCAAAGATTTGTATGTGGGGTTAGTAGCGACTTGATTTTTGGTAGGCTACTTGATGAGGCATTCATTGTCTATGAAGGAAACCATGGATGGATTAGTTCAATTTCCTTGTTCGTTGTAATGATATCAACAATATCTTGATCACCATCCCAAATACCCACACAACTGTAAATGTTTCCCAGATCGATGTTGATAGCCTTACTATCGTCAGTATGAGAAGAAGCCATGGAGTCACAGAAACATTCAACTGAGGAGGAGAGGAATCAACATGCCTTGAAAGTTGCATTGTTTAGAGTTTCGATGGTGATACTCATGAGTAGGCATCTCCACATAAAACTTGCCTCTCTTCAACATAGTGGCAACATGAGTGTGGAACTAGGGATTATACCACCATTCAATCTCGTTAATAAATTCCCTCTGTGCATCGCCTCTTCTCTCAAAGCATACTTGTCGATTATGATCACATTGTTTATGTCGTTGAAGATCATAGTTTCAATAAAATCAGGCACCTTCAAAACAATCAAACTGTTGATTTGGGGTAGCATTGGATGTGCTCTAGCCATGAAAATTAGTGGAGAGGCTAAAGCACATGAGATATCCAAGACCCATAAATGGTTTGGATAGATTGTACACAGTTTGGGAGATATTAAAATAATTAATATTTTTAATGGAGTTCCTAAGTCTAAACTTAGGAAAAATAAAATATTAATGGGCATTAATATAAAATTGGATTAGAAGGTTCCAAAATTCATGGATCAAGCCAAATCTAATCTTAGCCATTGATTATAGATTTAATCTTGGTCTTTGAAGGACCAACGAGAAAAGTATAACAGGCTTGAGGGTCAGTTGGAGAACACACCAAAGTGATCAACCATTCATTTTGCTAGAGTGGGGTTGCTAAGCAAAAGTGAATTAGTGATCAGCAGTGAGGGGTAGTGAGTACTAGATAGAGAGGCAAAGATAGTACTAAGAGACCAACACAGAAGCAGAAAGAGTGAGAGCAGCAACCAGTTTAGGCCATGCAGATCCCAATAGATAGTGCAAAGGCCAAAGGAACTACGTCATCCATGCCGAGGTTGCTGGAGTAACGCAAAGGGTTCTAGAGGCTGCGTCATGACTCAGAGGGCTAATGCAGAGTGTCCTAGGGATGACTCAGGTTAGTAAGAGGCTGATGCAAAGGCTAGAAGGGCTAGTGCTGAGCTTCAGTTGTGCTAGAGAGGGTTTCATGGGACATGTTTTCTGAATACCTGTTTCTGAATATAGAGGTATTGTTGTCATGCATTTTTTTTCTCTGTCGGGTGAGCTGGTTAGGAACCCAGTTGTACTCAACTAAATATTGCATAATAATAAACCCTGAAAATAGCTGCACTAGTTTTCCCGCATTAGGTTTTTCTGGATACATTTATCCAAAAATAACAGTGTCACTTGTGTGCTTGTTTTCTTTTAGTTGATGATCTGTAGATGTTGTGACTATATTGTGTTTATTTCGGTATTTAAATGTTTTAAATAAATTGTTCAAAATTTACAAGTAGAAGAAATAAACCAATAGAATATAGATTAATTTTCTAATGGATAGACTCAGAAAATTCAACATGGTATCAGAGGGTGGTTACAGATCACAGGAGAGCTGAAGGCATCAACAAAGCAAAGAATTTGTAGCAGAATCAATTTTCTCGAGTGACAACAGTTGATCGTTGTAGAAGCGACAGAGGAAGGGTTGATGCAGAGGGACTATTTCATTAGTCCGGGCCAGAGAGAGGCCAATGCGGAGGCTAAGGAGGGCAGAGAGAGGCTCATGCAAATCCACGCAGAGACCAGGAGGGTTGCCACAGTGGCTGAGGGAGCTATTTTAGCTATAGCCAGGAGTGCGCAGAGCCTAAAGGCTCAGTCCTTCAGTTGCTTGGGTGAAGGAAGATGTGGACAGTTTGCGGGAGCGAAGATAGTGGGGTATTATGGTCAAAACAATACCTAATAGGGAAAGACCAAGGTAGAGGGAGTTGTTGCTAAGGCAAACTTCTAGCCAAGGAATTTGGATCAGTGTTGCAGTTGCACAGACGAATGGAGAGGCGCAAATTGACGGTTGGCAGAAGGATTTATAGGAGGGAAATTGGGACTCAGAGGGAGTCTAGAAGAGAACTTCCAAATGGGAAGTAGAGAGACTCGGAGGAGTCGAACCGAGAACTTCCAGACGGGAAGTAGAGAGACTCAGCAGGATTCGAACAAAGAACTTCCAAGCGAGAAGTAGAGAGACTCGGAGGAGTTGACAAAGAAGTGAAAAGAGATGGTTGTGGATGGGCCAAGATCAAGACAGGTTGGATGAAGCACCCAACTTTTTGGTCTGGAAGGCCAGGATCCTGTCCATTCTAGAAAGACATTGTATCAAGGGCTTCACCTTGAGAGTAATGGCTATCCCAATTGACCCAATGGCTAACGAAAGGTATGAGAAGGTAATGGATAAGGCAAAGTGCGTCATCCTTGATGGGGTCAAGGATCATGTGGTCCCATATATTGCCGAGAAGGAAGCAAAGGAGATGTGGAACACTTTGAAGACATTGTACCAGCATACTTCCATGTAGAGGAAGATGCTCCTCGAGAATCAACTAAGGTCATACCCGATGCAGCAGGGAGAGAAGGTAGATGTCTTCCTCGGTCAGTTGAAGGAGATTCGTGACCAACTAACTTCCATAGGGGCCACGCCGGATCAAGAGTTGATGGTGAGGGCCGCACTTAACGCAGTCTCTGATGATTGGGACACATTTTTCCAAATCATATTGGGCAGGGTGAGTCTTCTAGATTGGGAAGAACTATGGGAAAGATGAGTCTTCCAGATTGGGAAGAACTGTGGGCAGCTCTTCATCAAGAAGAGATCATACGGCTGACCAAGACAAGGAGTAGTAGAAAAGGGGTTAGGGTCAAGAAGGAAGAGGAAGAGGATGTGGCCCTGGCATTTGCAAGAAAGTAGGAGAAGAGGAAGAAGAAGGACCTCTCCAAGGTCAAGTGCTCCATATGCATAAGAGTTCCAAAGTTGTAATATTTGATGTGGGTGGCCTTGAGAGCGTGTCGACAAACTTGTTTATGTTTCCCTTCTTGTACTTGATCACTAAATGAAATTGTTGTGGAAAACCCATCCACTTGTAAACCTTGGCTTGCTGTAGCTTACTTTGGGCCTGCAGGTACCATAGTCACTGCTATTCTATGTGGATTATTGTCTTCTTTCCCATTAGATAATGTTTCCTTTTCTTCACAAATTGTAATAGGGAATAGAGCTCCTTGTCGTAGTTAGGGTAGCTAAGAACTACCCCATGCAATAATTCAAAATGGTAGTTGTTGATGCCTCGAAAATTGCTGCAACAACATCGGGGAAAACCACCCAGTCCGGACCTTAATGCATCTCCTTTTCCGTTTGGTGTGGTGGCTCCAACTGGAAATAATGGGACCAGTTTCCCAATGATGAATAAAAAGGGGATGGATAAATGAGTGGTTTTCTAATATAATGGTAATGGATGAATGATTTAATCTAAAAAGTAAAAATATGAATAGCTATCCTATCTTGGGAAATTTCTGCTTTTAGTGTAACATTTGATAATCTTTATCTACAAACAGGCATATAGATGACTCTATTGGTAAACAAAGACATTCATTCATATGATAATTACTTTGTTCAAGTAGTTGAACAAAGTAATCATTAAAACATTATTACACTTATCCTTTATATATCACTGATACATATATGACTAAAAGAATAACATTCCTTAAACATTCAATAGTGAAAAGTATAAGGATTGTTGTTGAAAACACATACATATATCCAATGATAGCAAGAGTAGTCAAATGACGATTCACATGAAACAATAAACAAGATCATAGATAATAGTACCATATGTGATTTGAATCACTCTCGATATCAATCGCATTCAAATTCATTTTTCCAACTTAGAAACACTTTCACATCAAGGCAATAGTGCACATCCCATCAAAGCTTTCTTCGTAAGAATTCGGAATACTGGCCCAGTCTTTATAAAAAATATACTAGAAGCACAATAGTGCAACTTCCAGGTTTGAGTTTTATACAAAAACTGAGGACCCTTTCTAAATGCATGAAAGGGTCTATAAATACTAATTAAAATAACTAACTACAAAAATAAATGCTATTAATTGGTACAACTAAATCTTGAGTATCTTCTCCATAATAGGTTTGTTGGTAGTTGGCAGCATGATTCAATGTTTCGGCTGTTCTCCTTTTGATTTGAGTTGGCAGATTGCAAGCATCGGTTCCAATTCTGGAGGAAGACTAAGACGAGAATGGAGTTGAGTTGATTATGTGGCATCATGGATTTTGGGAATGATACAATCGATCACATCGGTTAAACATTTCAGGGCGGCCCTTTGACTATATGGTTTTACTAAGAAAAATCAATAGGTATCCCAAGTTAAACTTTGGATGCCAGCAATTAGTCTTCCATTCTTCTCCAATTCTTGATTGCATGCTTGCTCCAATGTCTTGGCTGACAGTAATTTACCTGGGGTGCATTGTGAAATCATGTTAGACAGATAAAGAGTGTTATTGATTAGCTCAATTAAATTACTTGTAAATAATCTACATCTGGAAATCTCTCTCTCTGCTTTCATCAGTTGTGACTGCCATTCTAAGAAAAGGATATCCTTGTGTGATTCTAAAATTTTGGGTAGATTTACTGCCTACCCCTCATTGGTGTCTTGCCAAGAAAGAAAGTTTGTCAGAGTCTCATCGGCCTATTCCAAATCCTGCCTAGCATCGACTGATTTGTCAACTATTGATGTCGTTATATCACAAAGGGGCTCAACCAGAGAAATGTTGTGACATAACAGTCTTAACTATGTAACCAATTCTTCGTTGATTTGTAGCGCTTCGGACCTAAAATATGATGGTTGCGGAAGACTCTTGAACTTCTCTACTTGAAGTGACAACTGAGCGATTTGCTCATCTTTCGTTTTCATCATTAGTTCATTCATTGTCTCTAACCTGGCCAATGCTTCAGATAATTATTTTTGCTTTTCTATTGCGCTTGAGTCTATTCTCTGTTTCTCTTCAAGCAATTGCTTATTCAATTTCTTATTTAATTGTTGCTGTGTTGATAGTTGTTGTTCCAACTGTTCAATTTTCTGCTCTGCTTCGGATACCTGTGATTGCAACAAAACAATTGCTTGGTCCTTTTCTTTAAGTAGATTACTTACCTTCGATGCCTTGTCCATAGTGGCTGCCGAATAAGCTCTGGCATATTGAGAAAGCTTTGTTAGGTCATCAGAATGGTTAAACTCTTCTTTCCACACTACATTAGCTGTCTCTGTTTGTGCTAGAAATAGGGAAGATTGATCAAGTCTTCTCCTTTTCCTCTGTCTTTTCACTACAACCCTGTGTTTGGGATTGTAAAAGACATCTAATGGAGGTATGTCCTCTACCTGCAAAATAATTTGATCGGAGGGATCCTTTGGAATCATTTCTAAATCCGTGCTACGGGGTATGCCACTAGTTCCTTCATTTGGAACCGTTGTTGATGATGTATCTTGTCCATTTGTTACTTTGGGTGTATTGACACCTTTTGGACCTTCCAGATTGCTTATAATGGAGTCAAATTGCTGCCATTATTGGAGTAGTTTAGGATCAATCTAAGTATCCACATTGATATTTTCACTGCCCTTATCCTGTTATTTTTTCTGCTCTTTCTCCTATTCTAGTTCTTTTCCTCTCTCAAGAATCTTTGCTACAATAGGATGTTTGTCAATGATTTGTTGTTCGGGCTCGCTTGATTGTGTTGTCAGGTAGTAGCTAAAAAGTCTAAAGGTAGAGTTTGCAACCTCTGTTCTCCGAGCTTATTGAATTTTACTAGCATCTAATCATTATATATCATTTTGGCCAGCGTTTGTACCTGGAATAATGATTTTGCCGAAGAAAATAAGTCATCAAAATCATCTTTCTCATGATCAAACCTTGTAAGTTTGGCTTGTTCAAGCACGGTATAGGCAAATTTCCTAGGATCGAATTACCTATTAGGAATGGTTGCAAGCTTAGGCATTTTTATTTTCTCTGCCTCCTTCTCCACATGCTTGTAGTCGTGCAAAGTATAAACACCGCATCTCAAAGGAAAAGTAGGCCAAGCCTGCTTTTTAGAAGTCCTAAGAGTCTTGGATGTTCCTTTGATTGTAATTTGGTAGGCCAATTCTCAAGCTAACAGCTTGTCAGGTATATACAAAGGAACGACATGAGGTCTTGCAAGGCTACCAAAAACCCTTATGTATGTGAACTTATCTCCCCCAAACCAATTTCCTACAGCGGTTAGGTCAACCTCTGCTTTCAAAGAAATATTTGGGGAGGTTTATCAAAAATGGCATAGTAAATAGGCAACATAAAACCATTACAGATTTGGTACAAGTGGTCCTTATAGTGTTCCTTCCATGGATTTTGGTGATAAATGTGAATTGGCATGGGGTCTTGTGAAGTCCATCTCCACTCCAGTACAGGAAATTCAGAATTGAAACAAAGAGTATCTAAAATATAAGCACTAAAATAAAACAGAGGAATAGACCTATCAGTCACGCAAGTTTTTTCTCTGAACTCAAGAATTGCAGTGGCTAATTTATTTGACAATATATTTCCCCAATCCATTACTTCACTGTTAACTCCCACTTCCGTTAAAGGAACCATTTCAATAGTGAATTTTGTAGAAGCATGTAATCCCCAAATTCTACACATCATTGCCCCGGCATAACATTAAGGAGAACATAATAAATCTATAGAGTACTTACCTGAAGATTCATGTTTGTGCCTTGCAGGGTTCTGTCTCCACTCCCGAGTTGGGGCCGATTCAGTCTCATTCTCACTTGCAAACTTCTCAAGAAAGGCTTTATTGTATTTCTTTTGAGGTTCGAGCAAGTGATACAATTTACTTAAGTCATCGGGATGAAATGAGCCGAAGACCCTTCTGTCAACTGTGCAAAATATTATGTTTAAAACCGGGATCTCCTCTACTGCCCATCGCACTACATCAGTGTATGGAAGAATTTTTTCACATGCTGCTATTCGGTGCAAATATGAATCAGCTAAATCTTTCAAGGAAGCCTTTGATTTTCTTGTTGAATCTGCGGCAACTTGTACTGATACTGTCTCAAGCTCCTCTGTTTCAATTAAATTATATATGCTTTGCCAACTTGTGTTTCCAAGGCCAAGACACGTAGTGTCTGAAATCAAACCCTTTTTGCTCGGTCCTGGATTAGTGGTGGATTGCATTATTACTGTGGGAACCGCTACTGTCGTGGATCTCTTGGATTTCTTTCCCATTTGGTTTGAACTTGTTGTTTCGGAGGAGCTCTGCGCAAGGAATAAAATGAACATGATACAGATAAAAGGTAATGTGAGCCACTATGAAAGAATTATATCAATTAGCGAATAATGAAGGATTAAAATGTTACTGCCACAAATACAATCTCAGGGAAGATCTCGGCATAACTGCTTCATTAATTGGTCGCTTAACCTATCAATCATGGTAAAGGAGTTTTAAATACTCATCATATCATTTATATGCCAAATGATTCATTCAAGCGTGGCTTGAGTTTTTTGGTGGATAATCACAAGTAAATCGCTATCGGGAACGGGAAGGATTTTAATTATAATCTAAAATAATGCATGCAAGCCTTTTAAATCTATTTTGAAACTCGCGCCTTGATTTATTGGATTGGAATTGGAGATGAGCTCGGGTCGTAATACTTATGTTATTGCAAAAATCGTCGATCCCCGATATCGATACACTTTATCGCATCAGCAGATTTAAAGGTGTCTTAAAATTGCGCTGTGTTATATCCCCCGATTGTCGATAGTGATATCACATCGGAGAAAGAGGGGAGGGCCTTTCATTATATTTGCTACTCGCCTTTCCCAATAACTGATAATTTTTCACTTTTCGGATCAGGGTAAGTCAATGGGTCTTTGTATTATGTTTTCTTTGTTGTTGTGATATGCGATCTTGCGATCGCCTTATCGCAATAATAAAAAATTTTATATTTATTCATAATACCAATTTCATTATTGTTCAAAAGGTTTATAATATTACGCTTCCTTTGGACCTTTTGATTAAGGATTTTCTAATGATGAGTTGATACCAATTTATTCACACATCTATGTTTAAAAGGGACCCATTTCATATTATAGTTAGAAAGAAAAATTTTATGAAATGGGGGGTTGTTGTACAACACAACAATTGGTGATTTATTGGGAGAAACAATTATCTCTGAAAATTTTTGAAATACTTAAACTTTATTTATATAGAAATCTTAGCTAAGAGGAGAATTCTAATATAACTAGGTATATATAAATTCTCAATATAATAATAGCTATTTTTGCTATTTTCATCTCTTGTTAAAATTAAATACATTCTACGTTTTAAACTAGCCTTAATTGGTTGACAATGATAAAACAAAGAACTTTTCCAACTTAGCTTTATAATTACTCCTTTAGGTAGAGCCTCTGCTACCAGCAAATGTCTATAGTCTCGACAAGGATACCTTTTAACCATTTAATTGTCCATTATCCCATCCATTTCAGAGTATAATTAAAAGAATGAATCCAAAAATATGACTTTCATATCTTGTATCACTTTTATTTTTTCTTATTTTGCAAGATAAAAAGCCATTTTCCTGGTTTGGTGGCCAACTATTTGACAATGCCATTCACTGGTTGTAATTTAACTGAACAAGCTAGCTCGTGACGAGACCCCTTGTCTTATAATTATAAGCCATTACCCTATTTTGGTATGTAGTATTGGTAATGTCAGTTGAACTATTCCCCAATGATCATTGTAAGCAAGCTTGTAATAAGACCCCTTATCTTTTATATCAAATATATTTCAGAATTACACTCTGAGTAATCATAAACTTTAATGAATGGGATGAACAATTTTCTCCTTAAGGGAGCATGGATGACAGGGTAAGAGTTGAAGATGCTAAGATTGAATCAGTTTTTGTTTTTCTATTGATAACTGTTTTTTGGCCATTTGAAAACATTAAAATGATTTACAGTACTTCTAAATCTTGAGAAGATTTAACAAAAATAAAATGGGGTTTTAGAATCTAAATATACCTAATTTCCTAGAAATTTTCCTTTTGTTTAAGGTTTCCAATTTGAAAAGTAAATATCAAAACTATTTCTTTTGAGAAACTTTTTCAGTATAGAAAAGGCCAAAGGAAGATATCTTACAACTTTATTTTCCAATAATCCTAAAAACTATGAACGCAAATTTTGCTGAAAAATGAATATTTACAAACGGAGAAGGGGTTACCTCCTCAATTGAAATTTGTTTTCAATATAAGGCCATTAACAGGAAGAGAATCTCTCTTACCTCATAGATATTGCAATATGAAAGTAGAAGGGCCTATCTTCTCGTTGATTTGAAATGGTCCGAGCCACATTTTCTGGAACTTAGTGTGTTTTCCTTTATTCTCATGGGCTTTGTCCCATTTCAGAACTAGATCACCAACTTGTAATTGCTTTGAACTGGATGAAGTTGAATCAAAAGATGACTTGATAATTTGCTGATGTTTTGCATGTATAATTCTAGCTTTTTCCCTTTCTTCTTCTAGTTTTAAAATTTGATCATGTCTTAGTTGAATAGAAGATGAGGGACTTTCTTCAATAAACTGCACTAAAGCTAGAGATGGAAGTACTAAATTGGTTGGTATAACAACTTCCTTCCCATATACTAGATTAAATGGAGAAGTGCCTATGGAGGCCTTTTGTGTTATTCTATCAGACCATAGTGCAAATATCAAAGATTTATGCCAGTTTTAATGATTCTGCTCAATAGTTCGCTTGATGATTTTAATAAGATTTTTATTGGTGGATTTTGCTAAGCCATTACCATGGGGGTAGTAATTTGCAGAATACTTCAATTTAAACCCTCTTTTGATAGTGAAATCAAACATAGAATTTCCAGGAAAATAAGATGCATTATAAAAAACAAGAGCGTTTGGGATACCAAACCTGGTAATAATGAATTGATCTATGAATTCCATAATCGCCTCAGAGTTTGTTGTCTTCAGAGGAATTGCTTCAACCCACTTAGTAAAGTAATCAGTGGCGGTAAGGATATACTTATGTTGTTTGGATGAATGTGGAGTGATTTCCCCAATGATATCCAATCCCCATTGCTCAAAAGGTTGTTCAATGTTCATTAGTTGCAAAGGGAAAGCTGGCTTTCTTTGTCTTCCACTAGAGATTTGACATCTTCGCATTTCCTAACATATTCATGAGTATTTCTAAATAGAGTGGGTCAATAATATCCAACATGAATTATTTTGTGAGCTGTTGTATCAGCTCCAAAATGTCCTCCTGCTGGTCCGTCATGTAGCTCTTGCAAAACTTTTTGCGCTTCAGGTTTTTCTAAGCATCTTAATAGAATTGAATCATAATTTCACCTAAACAATACATCATTTATCATTATGAAGTTTTTTTCTTTCAATCTAATGGCATGTTTATTTTTATAGGAAAGATTAGAAGGTGCGTATCCATTTTTTAAATAGAAAATCAGATCTGCATATTGTGATTCAGGATCTGTGATACTTATCTGATTGATTTCTTCAGTATCTTCTATACCTTCTGGTTCTTGAATATTGGATGCTCCTGCTAACAACCTGCAAAAACCTTGGCCTTTGACAATCTTTGCTGGCTTGATTTCCAAGTCATATTCTTGTAATGCTGTGACCCAATTTTCCCTTTTTTCTCCTAATTCCCTTTGAATTAGTAATTGTCTTACTGCCGAAAAAGGAACTATAACTTTTGTGTGAGCTTTTAAGAGAAAGGGTCTATAATGTTTAACGGCTTTGTATACAGCAAAGGCTTGCTTTTCAACTTCTGAATAATTAAGTTCAACACCTTGAAGATTTGAAATGTAAAATGAAATTGGTGCTTCCAAGTTTTGATCATTCATTTGAGTCAACATTGCTGCATAAGATGAGGTGGATGTGAGGGTATATAGTATGAAATGACTTGAAAAATTGGGAGTGCTTAAAGCAGGGGCATTAATTATTGATTGTTTGATAGAATCAAATGCCTCTTTTTCTGCAGGATCCCCATTTAAACACCGAATTTTTTTTAATCATTGTTTGCAATGGTAAAATAATCTGGGAAAAATCGGGAACAAATCGTTTAACAAAGTTAATTTGACCCAAAAATGACTACATGGATTTTTTTTTATGAGGGAATGGAATATCATAAATCTCTTTAATTCTATTTGGATCAATATAAATACCATCCTTTGAAACAATGAAGCCTAAAAGCTTTCCTTGATTAAGAGAAAAAAATGATTTTTTTGGATTAAGCGAGATACCATACCTTCTGCAGCGTTCAAAGATTTGTTTTAAATCGTGTAAATGATTAGACATTTTCTTGGAAAATACAGTAATATCATCTAAATAGACAACTACTGATTTATTGATCAATCCTTTGAATGCTATGTCCATTGCTCTTTGGAAAGTAGCTCCTGCATTGATAAGTCCAAAAGGCATTTTTTGGTAAGCATAAGTTCCCCACTTAGTTCTGAAGGTAGTTTTAAGTCTGTCATCAGGATGGACCAAAATTTGGTTATATCCTGAAAAACCATCTAAAAAGGACATTAACTCAGAACCAACTACTGAATGGAGTGTCTGCTCCATGGTAGGTAAAAGGAAGTTATCCTTTTAGCTTGCTTTATTAAGATTTCTGAAATCTATGCAAATCCTGATGTCGCCATTTTTCTTTCTAACTGGCACCATATTGGACACTCAGTTGGAATGTCTGACAGGAAAAATGATCTTAGCTTTCAAGGGTTTGTTTAGCTCAGTTTTTATTTGACTCTCTAGGTTAGGATGAATTTTTCTTAACTTCTGTTGCACTGGTTTTTGTTCAGAAAGCATTGGAATAGTATGCTGAATGATTGATGCATCGTATGTTTTCAAATCATCATATTTCCAAGCAAATACATTTATTTTTTCGTAATAATCTAATGAATGACATTCTTTCTTCTAAAGAAAGTCCTAATCCCAAATTGATGTTTTGAGGGTTTTCCTCAGTACCTAGGTTTATCAATTCAAATCTTAAAGTGGAACTCTGGAGCTTTGAATTGGTCACCTGTTTAAACCTGTCTTTAATATCATAAAGATCTTCTGGCTTAACCACTGGTTTTGGTATTGAGTTTTCTTCTTGCTTTTCCTTCATTTGAAGGTCATGATCACTTTCATCAATGATTTGATCATCGTAGGACTTGTCGGAGGTCAAGAAATTTAAAATGTCTTCGTCATGATTGAACACTCGCCAATTGATGACATTGTCGAGAATTGATGGTCTAAAAATTAACTCTACTGAAAATCTTTCTGGGCTGTAATCTTCGGAAGGAAGGAGTTTGGAAGCAACATTAGCTAGCAGGTCTGCTGCTGCATTCTAGGACCTAGGGATAGGAGGAATGCTAAAAATTGAGATATGAGTTCCTGCACCAAGGACTGATAGTGTTTGAGATGACTAGAAAGACAGTGAATTGTATTTCTAACTTGTTTTATAACAATTTCTGAATCACCAAACACTTTCAAATATTGAACTTTAAGACCAATAGCTTTGTAAAGTCCTTGAACTAAGGCCTCATATTCAGCCATGTTATTTGTGCATTCAAATTCCAATATACATGATAACATGGTTTTTTCTCCCTCAGGGCTGACTAAAATACACCCTGATCTTGCTCCTTCACTAGATTTAGACCCATCAAAGTATAGTGACCAAAATAAAGAATTATCAACAATTTTATTTACAGTTTCTTCAGCGATATTAACACATCTTGATCTATCGGTTTGTGAAAAATTTTCAATTTGAGATGTGAAATTATTAACTGAGAAAGGAGATGGTTGGGCAGTGAAATTGCCAAAGAATGATTCGAATGAGTAATTCCCCAAAATATTGTTATTGAATGCTATTGGTTGATTTTCCTGTTTAAATTCAGTGATAGTATGGGTCATATGTTTCTCCCGATCGATTTTGATCTGATTTGGCTTTCCTTTATAAGGTAGCCACATATGGGACCAATCGGTAGAAATATAACCATGGAGTTTCTCAGACTAGTCTCTACTCAAAATTAAACCATAAAATTCAGGTATATCAACGATTAAAATATCAATTCTCTGAACCACTCGTGGATCAGATGATAACCTGATAGTTACGGAGTTGATTTCCCCTAAAACCTGGACCTTAGTTCTATCCAACTGTAGAATATGAATTGTAGACTTTTGGGGTTCAATGTTCAGTTTGGAACAAACTGAAGCTGGCATTATGTTAGAGGATGCCCCTGAGTCAATCAAACAATTGTGTAGATTTACTATTATAGATCTCATAGGTCAAGAGAAAAGGGGGAGTATGAGAATTTGATCTGTCTCCGATTAAAATTGCATCAGTAGCTTCCACTCTACCGGGAGGTGGTTGACCTGAATCATTTGCAGCTTTAGACAATACAACATTAGAAAGAGGTGAAGAAGGGACGACATTTAGTTCCTTAAGAAGTAATTTCTGCTGATGTTTGAGTTTGCTAAGTTCAAACATAGTAATGTTTGCCTTTGTCTTTTTCATATCATCGATAATATTGTAATCCATTGAATCCGACAGTACCAACGTCTTAGATGTTGAAGGTATGTTTGAAGATGATGGCTGATTTTGGGATAGTATTGTTGCAGATTTCTTTGTGGGAACATTTTCTTTAATAGTAGTTGTACTTGCACTTCTTTTCTTTGAAGTTGCCTGGACAGGTTCAGGAGTACCTTTACTCTTGGTAGTCACAGGGAAAGCTTCTTGTTCATTTTCTGTATCGGAGTTAGGTAAAATGAAGTCCCACATCCCATGGCATTCGACAATCTCCTCTTCTTCGGGTTCCTCGGATGGCAAGACTGTTTCATCTTCTTCTTCCTCTTCAGGATCTGAGTCTGCATTAGATATAGCATTTGGTGGTTTTGATTTAGGTTTCTTAAAATTTCTAAATGGCCTCTTTGTTGAAATTTCAGCTACTTGCTTTTTTGTTTCAACCATTTCATTTGACATAGTTTTGAGGACCTTTTGCAGACCCTCCATATCATATGGATCTTTAGGGGTTTTCTTCTTTGAATCATCTTTAAAAGAAACTTTTTTGGATTTTCTATCTTCAAGAGCAGCTTTCTTTTCTAAAGCAATAATGCGTTTCTCTAGAGCAAGCGCCTTTTTCATGTTTTCAGCTAAAGTTGGTTTTGCAGCTCTATCTACAAAAATGGCTATATTTGAAGGTAGGGCTGTTATATACCATTCGCTTCTGATTTGCTCACTTGGTTTGGAGTCGGTTGGAATCTTATTCAAGAGTTTATTAAATCGCGAGTTGAATTCCTTGATAGGTTCTTTAGATTCTATCCTAAGATTCGAGAGATCGTTGATTAATGTTGCTAAAGATCTATCATTGCCATACTTAGTGAGAAACTGTTCTTGAAAAATGTTCCAACTATTAATGGATCCAGAGGGCAGGGAAAAATACCAAGACCCAGTTGATCCTTGTAAAGTATAAGGGAAAAGCCTAACGACAACATCTTCCTCTGTCACTCCTTTTAAATTAATTGATAACATGAAATTGTTAATATGTTCTTCGGCTTGTGTTCCGGCATCTGAATTAAATTTCAACAACCATTTTTTCAGGAGAATCTGGTATTGGGTGTAATGGTGCAGGCATAGTGACCGCACCAAGGCTATTCCATGGATTCTGAGCCATCGTAGAACTAATAACAAATGATATTGCTGATGAAATTCTAGATGTTTGGGGAGGAGTTGATATTGAAGATTGAATAGGTTGGGATGTTGAAGTTGCTGATCCCTGCTGAACAACAATGTGTAATGGAGGAGTGGATAGTTGACTTCGCACTGGGGAAGATGAAATAGAGGATGATGATGAGAAAGTCTCATTGTCCGATCCTTCAGTGTTCTTTTTAGCCCTTTTCCTTTTGGGTAAAGGCAACTCAGTAGGTTCAACACCGAGCTTTCCGCTTTGAAGTCTGGAGAGAGGGTGAGGTAGATTGAATTGCGAAGTCTCATTGCCTTGAGAAACTTCAGATTTCTGTGGTGTTATCGAAAAGCCTTGAAGTTTCTGAATGAGTTTGCACTTCAGGGGACTCAGGACTTAATTGATCTGAAGTATGGTGGGATTGAGCAGTGGTAGTTGACTCCTCTTCTTCTCGTTTGAATACTGGTGTTTTAGAATGAAAACGGGAGGCTTGAGGTGTTTTAGATGGGCTATAGTATTTGGTTTTCTCGCCATTCACAGTTCATGCCCTCCTTCTAGCGCCAAAAATTTTGATGCCTCGAAAATCGCTGAACCAACATTGGGGAAAACCACCTGGTCCAGACCTTAAAGGCAACTCCTTTTCCGTTTGGTGTGGTGGCTCCGACTGCAAATAATGGGACCAGTTTCCCAATGATGGATAAAAGGGGATGGATAAATGGGCGGTTCTCTAATATAATGATAATGGATGAATGATTTAATCTAATAAGTAAAAATATGAACAACTATCCTATCCCGGGAAATTTCTGCTTTTAATGTAATGTTTGATAATCTTTATCCACAAACAGGCATATATATGACTCTATTGGTAAACAAAGACATTTATTCATATGATAATTACTTTGTTCAAGTAGTTGAACAAATTAATCATTAAAACATTATTACACTATCCTTTATATATCACTGATACAGATATGACTGAAAGAATAACACTCCTTACACATTCAATAGTGAAACATATAAGGATTGCTGTTAAAAACACATACATATATCCAATGATAGCAAGATTAGACAAATGACAATTCACATGAAAGAATGAAACAAGATCATAGATAATAGTACCATATGTTATTTGAATAATTCCCGATATCAATCGCATTCAAATTCCTTCTTCCAACTTAGAAACACTTTCACATCAAGGGAATAGTGCACATCCCATCAAAGCTTTCTTTGTTAAAATTCGAAATACTGGCCCAATCTTTATAAAAAATATACCAGAAGCACAATAGTGCGACTTCCAGATTTGAGTTTATACAAAAACCGAGGACCTTTTCTAAATGCATGAAAGGGCCTATAAATACTAATTAGGCTAACTAATTACAAAAATAAAATGCTATTAATTGGTACATCTAAATCATGAGTATTTTCTCAACATAGGCTTGTTTTTAGTCGACAGCATGATTCATTGTTTCAGATGATCTCCTTTTGATTTGAGCTGGCAAATTGCAAGCATCGGTTCCAATTCTGGAGGACGAGTAAGACAAGAATGTAGTTGAGCTGAGTATGTGGCATCATGGATTTCGAGAATGATACAACCGATCGCATCGGTTAAACATTTGAGGGCTGCTCTTTGACTGTATGGTTTTACTAAGAAAAACCAAAAGGTATTCCAAGTTAAACTTTGGATGCCGACAATTAATCTTCCATTCTTCTCCAATTCTTGATTGCATGTTTGTTCCAATGCTTTGGCTGACAGCGGTTTACCTAGAGTGCACTGTGAAATCATGTTAGACAGATAAAGAGTGTTATTGATTAACTCAGTTAAATTACTGGTAGATGATTTGCATCTTGAGATTTCTCTCTCTGCTTTCATTAGCTGTGACTGCCATTCTAAGAAAAGGATCTCTTTGTGTGACTCTAGAATTTTAGGCAGATTTGTGGCTTTCCCTTCGCTGGTGTCTTGCCAAGCAAGGAAGTTGGTTAGAGTCTCATCGACCTGTTCCAAATCCTGCCTAGCATCGACTGACTTGTCAACTATTGATGCAGTAATCTCACAAAGGGGCTCAACTAGAGAAATGTTATGACATAGCTGTCTTAGCTGTGTAACCAATGCTTTGTTGATCTGGAGAGCTTTGGACCTGAAATCTGCTAGTTGTGGAAGACTCTTGAACTTTTCTACTTGATGTGACAGCTGAGCGATTTGCTCGTCTTTTGTTTTCATCATTTGTTCATTCATTGTCTTTATTCTGGCCAATGCTTTGGATAATTCCTTTTGTTTTTGTATTGTGCTTGAGTCTATCCTCTGTTTTTCCTCCAGCAATTGCTTATTTAATTGATTGTTTATCTGCTGCTGTGTTGATAGTTGCTTTTTCTAACTGTTCAATTTTCTGTTGTCTTTCAAACACTTGTAACTGCAATGAAACAATTGTTTGGTCTCTTTCCCTAAGTAGATTACTTACTTCCGAGGCTTTATCCATAGTGGTTGCCGAATAAGCTCCGGCATATTGAGAAAGTTTTGTAAGGTCATCGGAAGGGTTAAAATCTTCTTTCCACACTACATTAGCTGTCTGTGTTTGTGTTGGAAACATGGAAGATTGATTAAGTCTTCTCCTTTTCCTCTGTCTTTTCACTACAACCCTGTGTTTGGGACTGTAAAAGACATCTAATGGAAGTATGTCTTCTATCTGCAAAATAATTTGATCGGATGGATCCTTTGGAATTATTTCTATATCTGTGTTGGTGGGTAGGCCGCTAGTTCCTTCAATTGGAACCGTTGTTGACGCTGTATCTTGTCCGACTATTACTTTGGGTGTGCTGGTACCTTGTGAACCTTCCAGATTGCTTATAATAGTGTCAAATTGCTGCCATTCTTGGAGGAGCTTGGGATCAATCTAAGTATCCATATTGATGTTAAAGGAGTTTTAAATACCCATCATATCGTTTATATGCCGAATGATTGATTTAATTGTGGCTTGGATTTTTGGTGGATAATCATAAGTAAATCACAATCGGTGATTGGTAACGTGAATGGGAAGGCTTTAACAATAATCCAAAATAATGCATGCAAGCCCCTTTTTTTAAATATGTTTTGAAACTTGCGCCTTAATGTATCGCAATCGGGGATGGGCTCGAGTCATATTACTTTTGTCATTGCAAAATCGTCGATCGCCGATGGTGATATACCTTATCGCATCGGGAGATTTAAAGGTCATAAACATGCGCTGCACTACATCCTCTGATTGCCGATAGCGATATCACATCAGAGAAATAGGGGAGGGTCTTTCATTATACTTGCTATTCGCCTTTCCCGATATCCGATAGTTGTTCGCTTTTCGGATCAGAGTAAGTCAATGGGTGCATGCATTATGTTTTCTTTATTGTTGCGATATGCGATCTTGCGATCGTTTTATCGCAATAATAAAGAATTTTATATTTATTCATAAGACCGATTTCATTAGTTCAAAAGGTTTATAATATAACATTTCCATTGGACCTTTTGATGAGGAATTTTCTAATGATGAGTTGATACCAATTTATTCACACATCTATGTTTGAAAGGGACCCATTTCATATTATAGTTAGAAAGAATTTTTTTATGAAATGGTGGGTTATTGTACAACACAACACAGTGCTATATGCACAAGTAAATGTGAAGGTACTGCCTGTTGTCACTACTCATCTGGCAAGAGACCCCAGGGGTTCCAATTCAGACTTCTATAGGGTTAGAAGAAGCTTAACTCTTTGATGGAAGAAGAGCAAACCTATCCTAAGGGAGAGCTACTTCTACTACAGTATTGAAGAAAACAACATGTAATGATAAACCACACCATAACCTAATTAACCAATTAAACAACCATGCTACGCAGAACTGCTAAAAAAATCACTAATCCTAAGGCTGCTATCTAAGTTGCAGAAGTAAAGAGCATCAAACTATCCTAAGGTGCAAGCAAAGAAACTAAGCTGAATCGGTTTTCAAGCAGAAAAAGTCGGAGATCGAAATTGGTGAAAGGAGGACGTAAGGATGCAGTAGTGCCTAGGGACCGTTGGATCGATCGACGAGTAGAAGATGGACGGTGGAGATCTTATCGCGGGGTCTTAAGCAAATAAATGGATGAACAAGGTTAATGAAGCGATGAACAGAGGAGATCATATCGCGGGGTCTTAAGCGAATAAATGGATGAACAGGGTGAATGAACATGATGAACAGTGGAGATCATATTGCGAGACTCAAGTGAATAAATGGATGAACGGGTGAATGAACAGGATGAACGGTGGAGATCGTATTGTGAAGGCTTAAGTGAATGGATGGACGAACAAGGTAATAAAGCAGATGAATGGCCGAGATCTTATTGCATGGATTAAGTGACTAGATGGGTGAATAGGATGAACGCATGCGATGAATGGCTGAGATCTTATTGCACGGATGAAGTCAAGAGATGGACGGCGAAAATCGTATCGTAGGAAAAAGAAACATGCAGAAATGATGGAATGGGTTTCTATGGTGATAAGTAGTTTCTCACGCGCCCTTCAAGCTATAAGCTATATTTTGAAATTTCACGCGATTAGCCTTACTGCATGAAACGTTGCACGAGAAAACCACTTTTCTCACATGCTCTCAAGTGGATAAAGGGCATGCAAAAATCTGCGCGAGATTGCGTGATAGCCATTGGATCAGGTGGGGCTAATCAATGATGGAGATCGACTAAGCTAGTTGGCGATCGGGTGAAGCGATAGCCATCGAATTAGGAGAGGCAAATCTACATTGGGGGTTTAAAGCGCCTAAAGTGATCGGGTGACGCGATAGCCATCGGATCAGGTGAGGCAGATCGACGGTGAGGACTTAAAGCGCAAAAAGTAAGTGGCAGTTGGAAAAACTAATGGATTGGACGATGTTCGGGAAGGTTTGTTGTGGATTAGACGATGAGGAAACGATGCCTAAAGAATGAGCTAAAGGAGGTTTCAAAGGGAAAACGACAAAAACACACAGTGAGGTGAATGAGTAACTGCATCAAACGACAAACTCCATAGCTCATGCGAGAACCAGAAAACTGTGTTTTTGGGGTTGCTGAAGGGTCTCTTCCTCAAGTCATGGTCCCAGAGGGAGGAGATGAGGCCGAGACACCTGCACACAACTTGATAGTGATCTTTTTCTTCTAACTAACTTGTGAACTGAAATAAGGCATAAATGGAAGTAAACTACAACAAATGTAGCTACTGAAGAAAATGAACAGGAAAACCATGAATAATCTACACTATATTGCTGTAATGAAAGTGAAACTTACTTAAGTAAATAAACAATGAAAACCATAAAACTACTTAAGCAAATAAACAGTGAAAACCATAAAACTACTTAAGCAAATAAACATAACAAAACTCTATGCTAGCATATATGTACAGTAAAGAGGGGCTTTGGCTGCTTGGGTCGGGCCCTAACCCAAGAGCTTCAGCCCTCAGAGGTAACTCAGAGCTGGCTTAAACATAACTCATTCTTATTATAAAAACCATGGATTACAAAGAAAAGTGTCACAAGTCTTTGCAACTCAGAAATAAAACAGAGTTTTACAATAGAAGTCTGAATCCTACTGAGGTCCTAAACCTCTCTATTTATACATGTGAAGTCTCAAACGATTTTCTTCCCATTAGGGAGGCTTGGCCTCTAATTCAAGAAAAAATGGTTTATGTCCTTTTCACTTACTTGGTTGTCTTCTAGTCTTCAAAGTGATCGCTGTTTGCACTCTGAGCTGGTGAAGGAATATTCAAATGGAGGGGTAGTAAATGAGGAGGATTTACCTCCTATAATTACTCTCCCTTGTCGCATTCTAGTTTTACCAAGGTCTTTTCCATAGTTCCTTTCTTTTATCCTTTATACCTTCATTTTCCTTGCTTTTATCCTTTATTCTTGCATTTCATGCACATTAGACCAAAAAGCAACATATCCAACTCTAACTCATTTCATAAACAAAATATAATCAAAAGTGAGCAATAAGTTGCGAGAATAGTTGGTTTGACTAAGCTAGGAGGCGAATTAAGGCGAATTAAGGCCCATATAATTACTCAATGATGAGGCTCATCAATAAATTAGCTAGATATCTCTATTACTCGTGCTCTTTCCCATACATTTCCTAAAGAAAAACATTTATTCATATTATAAAATTTAATTACATGATCAATCAATTCAAATCCTAGCCTCCACATCCATTAAATTCAAACAACAATCACAATAGTTTAAAAATAGTCATGTCTTTAGAAAGCAACACATAGGGATATCATAGAGGGAGAAGAACATGTGCTCTAGGTAATTGATAAAAAAAGCACAAGGGTATCACATAAAACATAGAAGAATATATGCTCTAGGTAATTAATAAAGTAAAAATAGAGGCAAAAGACTACATATGTCACTGTACAGAACATGAAATATTGCATCCACAAGTTGAGAAGTTGCAAGAAGAGCATGGTCAAACTTTGTCTTTGTATTGATCAAGAAATTGGCTACATCATGGAGATGAAATACAAGATACATTGTGATAACATGTCCTAAACAAAGTATAGATAGCAAGGAAAGAAGAGAAGAGACAAAATTGAAGTGATGCTAACTATTTTTAAAGAAAAACTCTCTCATAATGATCTTTGCGCCTTTACTTTATAGAATTTGATCCCCTTAAAGGAGGCACCTAACTCATGCAATGTGCCTTCCCTAATTCATGGTGAAGTAAAGCTAAATGAAGCATAGGCGATGTGTCTTATGCAAGATCCATGTACCCTCCATGAAGTGGACCAAAGTGATCTCATGTGTGCTCATGATGAACTCTCACATGCAACTTACTTGAAGTGAAGCAATGTGAGGTAATCCAAAGCTAAGACCATGCACTCTCTACAAGTTCTTCATACATTCTATCTAATAGAGTGGAGTGAAGTGAGGTGACGACAGAGAAAAGCCACATGTTCTCGCTTTAACTCCCTCATATGCCCTCACTTAACTCATAATGAAGTGAAATGGAGCGAAGTAGAGCCATGCACTCTCTCCAACTCAACTAATGACTAACAAGACACCTTCTTCATACAAGCTCATGCACCCTCACCTTAATTAGAAATCACCGATCGAATGTCAGGTTACCCTATTTGACTCAACTGAAGACGAGTGAACTAGAGATGACTCAACACAACTGAGGTCCAACAAGATTCTCAAGGTGAGAAGGCGCCCATCATTGCCACATGTTATCCTGCGTCGCAATCACACCTGCTGTAAATATGCCCACTATAAATAAACGTACCAAAAATAGCAACCCCCCTTAAAATAGAAAAGATGGAAAATGTTAGCAATTGCTAAGAGAACCTTGCTAAATATAGCACACCTAAAATTAGACACCAATAAAAATAGCAAGTTCTTGCATGTCAATGAAATTAGGTTCATCAGATTCCATTTTTTGCAACAAATCCAAATATATGCTCAAAATCATTATGTGAACTTTAAAAACCCAATTGCTAAAAATAACAGTGTCTCCCATGTTGCTCCAAAAAAGCTTATCTAAATCATGATCTTGCAAGGATTTTAAATATGTAATCACCTCTAACATGCAAGCCTTCAAACTTTAACTCCTAAAAAGTAGGAACACCGATAAAATAAAGTAATCTCCTCCAAAATTGATGAATATCCTTGTCAAATGTATTTGCTTATGAAACAAACTGAACAACCTGTCTAATCTCCATTAAAGTCATCTTTGACATATATGAAATTGATTATGAACACCATCGTGATGAAAACTAGCTGGCCCTTAACCCTCTAATTGCAATGGGAAAATCCAGTAGTTAACAAGGCTAAACTAGGCATCATGTACTAGGTACTCATAGATTGATAATTACAAACAAGGATTAGAATTCATTAATGACATTAAAGATACTAGCTTGTTATATGTGTTTCATATATCTGATCTATGTTTCTTATTGTTCTATGTAGATGGCATGATCTTAACAAGTAGTCCAAAAGAACTCATAACATATTGCAATTGACAATTGAATTTGACATGAAGTACATAAATAAATGCATTATTTTCTAGGTCTAGAGGTTTCACAAGGTTCTAGAGAAGTCTTCCTTGGACAAAGAAAATATATAGTAGAGATTTTGAAAAGATTCCAAATGATAGATTGTCAACCTTTAACCACTCCTATGGTTCCAAGTCTAAGCATATCTATTGACTTGATCTAGATTTTGTAAATCCCTTAATATAAGTAATTGATTTGTTCCCTTGTGTGTCTAGTGAATACTAGGCCTAACATTTGTTTTGTAGTAAACACATTGAGCCAGTGTATGATTACACCATGACAAATTCATTGCAGGAGTGCAAAACATAACTTAAATACTTTAAGGGCATAAAGTTCACTTTGTAGTGTGGTTGCGTCGAGAAGCGCTCCACACATGGGAGAGATGTTGTCACGTAACATTACATTTAAAAATAATAAAATAATAATTTAATGACAATTTAAAATAAATAATAAAAAATTAATGTTAGCCTAATGAAAAAATTCAATTTTGCACCTTAATTTTATATACTTTATATATAGATTAAAATAACCAAAAGTAAAAAATTAAATAAGTTACATTTTAGCATGTGGAAAAATGTAATTTCTTTACTACTTAATATGGAGGAAAATAAAAGAAAATTAATTTACTTTTTAATATGAGGAACAAATGTAATTTCTTCATTACTTAATATGGAGATGACAATAAATAATATTATTGATATTATATAATGTATATTATTTTAATTAGTTACATGTGATATGTAAAACAAATATAAGATAACAAAAAATCTTTACTTCACAAGTAATAAAACAAAATTTATATCTACTTTATTAGGAAGTAAAATAATTAAAATTAAAAAATTTCTTATATTTTCACTTTCCATAACTAGGGAGATGTGTAATTTATTTTATTTTCTAAAAGGGAGTTGATATACAAGATTATAAAAATATCAATAACAACGAAAAATTTAATGTGGTTTTCAAATAAAATATTTCAATAAGAACTTGCTTATCATTATTAATATACGGAATTTCAAGTGTCCAAAGAGGGGGCTCCTCCTATGGCGCGTTCTTTTGAAGGAAAGAGTAGGTAGGCCCACCTAGTAAATAAAGAATAGATCGGGTGGGCTACCTTTCATTCACATACTCAATGGGTTGGCCTCCACATGAATGGGTATTTTGAATCCACCTGTGTCCGCATCGGTTGAAGAAACTAAGGTATTTTGAATCCACCTGTGTCCGCATCAGTTGAAGAAACTAACTCATTTCAAAGTGAGCGAGACGAAAATGGTTGGTGCATGGGAAGTGTGCAGGACATTTTATGTGACTGAAAGATTTTAACATGAAACATATATAGAAAGACAAAGATTGAGAGCATTCTTATACAATTAATAGTTGCTTTCTAATTCAATGTACGAGAGATATTTGTAATTCTTTCAATGGTTAATACAGATTTAATATGTAATATTCTAGAAAATATTAATGATAAAAATAATTAAATGTACAAGTATCGGAGAAAAACATGAGAGAACATATTTTAACATTTTAATGTGGAGAAAATGAATTATAAATAAAATATTTCAATGTCAACTACATATTTATTATATCATCCTAGATCCATCTTAATACGTGATCTATCAAACTCTAAGAGGGATCAAATCTATTTTCACTCTAAAAGATGTTTGTATCTCAAAAGATTTGATCCCTCTCCACGCTTGGTAGATCCAGAGTTAAGATAAATCTAAGCTAGTATAAAGTATGAGAAAAATTGTGACTTTTGTTACATTGATTCTCACAAATAAAAAAATACATTAAATTCGAAAATTATAATTATAAAAATATAAATAATTGATTTGTTCCCTTGGTTATAAATAATTGATCCGTTCCCTTATATATCTAGTGAAAAACCCGGTCTAATGTTTGTTCCATTAAAAAGGAAAACATATTTGTTGTCACCTTAAAATATATTATCAAAAGTGGCATAGTGAAATTTGTTCACTTATATACCTAGTGAATACCCGGTTTAATGTTTGTTTTTTTTTAACACATTAAAAAAAACATATTTGTTGTCACCTTAAAATATATTATAAAAACTGGCATAGTGAAATGGTGTGGAAAAAGAAATAATGTAGTAACAAGATTGATGAATCCTCATCCTGTCTGCCAGTTTCGATAGTATATGGCAAGGGGAAAACAAGTGTTTTTTTTTTTTTTTTTTAACCCTGGACTAAGCCTCGACAAATTCATTGGACGGTTGCGAAACAATAACTCAGATATTTTAAGGTATAAATTTCACTTTGTAGTATGGTCTAAGGTATGAGAAAGAGATGGTGACTTCTTGTTGTATTGATTCGTTGATTCTCACTTTGCAAGAGAGGTAGGGCATAGGAAGAGTACGTCGTTTCAATTTGGATTCAAAGGTTATATCTTCATTTAGCAAGAAGCAAACCTCAATGGCACTTAGATCACCAATTTGGATTCAAAGGTTATATCTTCATCTAGCCAGAAGCAATCCTCAATGGCACTTAGATCACCAAGGGAAAGTACATAGCAGCTAAGTCACTGGGCTCACTGTATTTGAAGCTTGAAATTCAAATTTAGGGGCACTTGAAACTGGGTTAGATTCGGTGAACTTCTATATGAATTTGGAATGTGTTCAAGGGTTAACCTGCAGAGGAAATCATTACTCACAGTAACTGTCAAATCAGGGAGGTTCAATGTCGGAACAAGGAGTCCAACGTAATTCCGTCAGCTAAGTCACTGGGCTCACTGTATTTGAAGCTTGAAATTCAAATTTAGGGGCACTTAAAACTGGGTTAGATTCGGTGAACTTCTATATGAATTTGGAATGTGTTCAAGGGTTAACCTGCAGAGGAAATCATTACTCACAGTAACTGTCAAATCAGGGAGGTTCAATGTCGGAACAAGGAGTCCAACGTAATTCCGTCAGAATTTTGACAGTTTGTAAGGCTTCAATATCGTAATTTTGTGCAGATTCCTAAGTGATTATGAGTTTGCAGCTTATAGCGAATAAAAATGGAAATTTACAGAACATCGATGGAAATTACAGTGAACAGGGCCAGCCATCGTCGACGTTTTCTTTCGATACTCAAATGTGGTTGTGCAGACTCGTAAATGCATACATTTATATTTTACACAACAAAGCGAATTTTAGATCAAACAGGATTGGCAACTGATTTTGGATTTAGAACGTTAAATCATATATATATATATATTATGGCGAACTGATTTTTGGTTTTAAAACCGTTAATCTCATATATATATATATATATATATATATGGCCAACAGGGTTGGCTGCTGGCAACTGAATTTGGATTTAAAACGTTATATATATATTTTTGTTATTTTATAATGTGTGTTTTTTTTTTAAAATTTTTTGATTTATTTTGTATCCAGTTTATCTAGAAATCTGACAGTTAATATATAGTTTTTTAAGTTTTCTGATTTATTTTCTGATCAGTTTATTTATAATCGGACTGTTTATATATATATATATATATAAAAGTAGTTTTTAAGTGTTATTTTTTAAAGTTTTTCTGGTTTATTTTCCGATCCCAATTTATCTAGAATATGATAATTTATCAAATATGATGGATTCATATCAAGTTGAACTTTTCATTATCGAAATAACCCAGAAATTTTTGCAAATGTTGAATCTATATATACAATAAAAAAACCAATTTAAACAAAAACAAATCAAGATTTAGCCGGGACTACTCTTTTATATATATGAAAACTTACTTTGTCGAACTTTTATGGAATTATATTATTGCTGTCGAGTTCGTGATGAACTTTTATCATATTATATTATTGCTGTCGGATTCGAACACGAACGCAAACCAGGGCACTTAGCATGGCTGTCCTTTGTGGCTTATTTCCTCCTCTAACACGATTTTTCATGCAGTCCAAGCATTGGAGCAGATTTAGTCTAACTTGATTGTAACCCATGACCCTTCACTTCCGTTATTAAAGCAGTGCGTGGGAGTGGAGTTGAGTATTCAATTTTGTGGGCTTCAAGTAGTGAAGCGATTTTCTGAGTTTGCTGTAGCATATATCATTTTCAGATTTAACGAAAAAGAAGTAGCAGGTACAGATACTTTTACTTCTGCTGTTTGTACTTTTTCAGTGTGATGCGTTCAGTTTTTCAGCATATTGATCAAACTGCAGTTTTGATAGTAGTTCAAAGTAATCTAGCTGTTATAGTTTTAGAATCTGTGGCCATCCGCTGAAAATTTTAACAAACAAATGTTAGATGACTTACCGAACCTTCTTTTACTATTCAGGTAATAGTTAGTCTTCAATCAAAACCACCTATAGAATCAGATCTAGCTAAATCCTAATCCAAAGCTCCTGAGATAAATTTAATATTTCTAGGCAATTCACTGGCATTCCCAAAAGGAGCCCCCTTCTACTTATCAAAGATCAATATAGAATTTTGTATTCCATTTTGTAAGAATCAATAACTAAAACTATAAACACGTGTTACAGAGCAACTCCTGCATTGTTCATGGCAGGGTCCTTGTGTTCTTCTCAGTTATCAAAATTCTCTTTATTTAGTATGTTCCATATTTAGAGACGAAGGGCCTGGCCAAAAATGTGAATAATACCGTGCAACATTTCAGAGCATTCTTATTGAAATTTCATTCCAGATGGGCTGTATAGTATATTATGAAATAGTGAAAGCAAAAATATTGGACAAATGACTACCACTCCGGGAGAAAAAAATATGCCAAAACTGTAGGTATCTCAACTGCTCATATTGACCAATTTCTTACTAATCTCTCAGACAACTGAATGCTCATACAATGAATGATCAAGCATCTACTGCAGCTGCTTTATTGCAATAGCTCTCAAGCCAATCCATTGTAACACTTTTAGGCCTCTCAAGGGGTAATCCAAGAGCGCGATCCCAAATGAGCTGTACACACCATCATTGATATTAAAATATTGAAAATTTTGTGAAGAGCTCACAAATGCAGTGACTTGAAAAATTGAATATTGAATAATAATACCTGAGATAAGGTACCAAGTGATCGGGACACCCCAAAAAGTACGGTAAAAAATCTGTAAAAATAGAAACAGTGTAAGCTCATTACCTGAGTTGAAAAAAGAGTGAATTGATCAATTCTTAAAGAATGAATTCAAGATACAAACTCTGCAACAGGAATTTGAAATTGAAGGTATGTCAATATATTCAACCAACTTAACCAGCCAGGTATGCATGAACTGGAAAAGCTCTCTCAACGCATAAATATTTAGGTATGATGTGATTCTAGAGCTTATACACCATACTATAATTACTACAAAATCAACAGACTTGAATATATCAAAGCCAGATCTCTGACCTGTCCTCAGATAAGCCGAAATGATTTAACAACACCCCACTATGCGCATCCACATTAGGCCATGGATTCTTCACCTGTAAAATATCCAGCAAACCATCATATGATGAATAATCAAGTAGGATGTCAATGTAAAGAAGACAACCTCTACTTCGAAATATAGTTTTGCTATCTATACACAAGATAACTGGAAAATTTTAAGAATTTCAACAATATGCAGATCCAACCATGTTTTAATTCATAGTTCCTAAGACACTCCCACTGTTTAGTGGCCACCGGTTATAATCTCTAGTTCCACTGACCTATACTTGGTCATATGTGTACATTAATAAAATTATTCTTATCCTTATTATCTAAAAACAGAACACTCTTAGAGGTATTCAAATAATTTATCCAAACAAATTAAGATGTTCAAAACAAGACATTTAATCCAAAACCGCAACATTGACTCTATTGTTCAGTGCAGAGGCTTAACTGCTGGCATAGTACAAGCAAAATTGAAGTTTACATACTTCATGAACTGTTTAATATAAAGAGAATAAGAGTAAAGAGAACAAAAAATTATATTCACAAAGTACTTCCTGTTAAAAGAAATTGTACGATAAGAAAAGTGTGGTAAAATCATATTTAAATAAAACCATTAATGCATCCAAACCATGAAACAAATACCTTGCACAAAAGCAATATCCTGAATGCTGTAGCCTATATTGAAAGTACGCAAATATCTAAACACAGTATTTTCTATATCTAAGTGGGAAAAGCTGTTGTACAGCTAATAGTCTGCTCTCAAAATGTTTCAAAAAGATCTACTTCTACATGCAATATTCCTCTGGTCTCTTACTCTCCAGTCTCAAGGAAATTAAAAAGAATCATTAAAAAAGAAGCAAAAAGAAAGAAACCAAGATTAATATCTTAATTCCTTAGCATTCATAACCTCATGTCAATTATCTACAGAGAAATTAGATAACTACTTTTGAGACAAAATGAGGACCCTACCTTGCCCAGCTCTAAGAGAATTGGTGGAACCACCTCAAACAACTGAGACACCTGTAAATAACCATTTTAAACCATTAGCACAAAAAAGTACAATTTCAAGCATTATTTTCTTCAAAACAAAGTCGAGACAGCACAAGCAATATGGAAGTGAATACATGACACATGAAAGGTATAAACTTCTCACCACTTTAAACAAGGGATCATCGGGCATGTATTTCAAAGCAAATTCCCTTTGGCATGTGTATCTTGGATCTGTTTTCCGTAGGACCCCATGCCCAAAACCTGGAACAACCTGTAACCACAGTTCCAAAAGGGTATATAAAGACAAAATTGATAATGATGTGGGAAAAACAAAGCTATTAACAGCACTAATTTGAGATCATAATCATTAAGTAATCTTAACAACATCATTATAAAAATATTTTCAATGGCAAAAAAAGGAACATGACCTCAGAAATGAATACACCTACAAGTGTTTCAAGATAGGACTCAAAAGTTAAAACACGAGGAATAATCTGAAAATGTGCTTCCAAATAAAGTAATATCCAATATCAGAATGGTAATGCTCCACTGACTAATTGTGCTATTTGTAAAAAAATCGCTGAATAAGAAAATGATAAGCTATTGGAAAATTACGTAGGCAAAAAGGATTTTGACGAGGATATGGAAATTTATTATATTCACTAAGTAAATAATAATGGAAGTAACAAACTTTACACTTCCCATTTCTATCATTTCCAAACAAGTATGCAAGATTCGTGTAGAAGGATGCCATTTTTGAAATCTGGATCACTAGAGTGTGTCATATCACACACATAGATGAAATATGTAGAAAAATTGAAAAGGAACTGAGAAAATGTGAACCTGTAACATTTAAAACAATATAGTTTATGAAACCATGAGTCATTTGATAGTCATCAAAGTCATAAGTCATGATAAGAACTTTTCCAAATTCAACATGATAGATTAGTGTCACACTGATGACCACAAATTGTTGAGTACAGTAATGCTTTGTAGCAGGAAATGCCGCACCAAGTGCCATACCGGTTGTTAGCACTCCTTAGTTTTCCCAAGGCTGAGAAAGGAAACCAAAGAGGTAACCACAGACCAACTTTTGACTTGGTAGCTAGCCCTACCAAATTAGAGAGGGCTCTCTCTAAATCGACCTCACAACCAATGGAAGTGACTGGAACATACTAGGGTTTTAGTTTAGTTATCAGCTCAGTAGGGTTTTGGTTTAGGGTTTGGTGGACAAAGAACACTAGGTTTAGGAACTAGGCCAAGTATTCCAAAAGATCAGTTGCAGTCATAGAATGGGGCAAGATAGGTGCAACCAGTGATACAAGTGATTTTTCATTGTAGTGTGGTGAGGAGGAAATCATATAGGAGTCAAGTGAGCAGATGCATGAATTCACTTATCTAGAAGGAAAACATTTAGCTGCTAATCTCAAACAAAACAAAACATTTAGATAATGATTTCCGTTTAAAAACTTAAGAGACAAAGCATAAGAAGAAGTGTAGATGGCTGCTAGAAAGATCTAATAATCAATTATATAAGAAAACATGAGAAAAACAGTGCCACTGACCACAACACATGAATCCCAGAAAAATCGCTGCAATTGTATATTAATTCTGCAAAAATCAAGTACACCAGTTCCAAAATGTATCTACCTCTAGTATCCAACCCTTCTCAATGACTTGATTCTGACAACATATAGATGAAAAACAAGATTTCCCCTCTAAGGGGTCGAATCCTGCTCTATAGGAACTGATTTCATGATCCTCTCTAACTACTACCAAATCCTAGGGGAATCAAAAACAACCTTCCCCAATTAGCTAACTGATTGAGCTTATCTCTCAAGGCATTAATTACAAGATTCTTTACTATAGTAACCACTAACAAACCCATTTACATCAGAAAAAGTTATTGAACAACCATTTACATCAACCTAATTGACCTTTCGCCATTACATGCACTAAAACAACTTAATTCACAGAGGCGCAACTAACTTAGCAGAAGTGCAACAATTCTTTGCAAGATGATTTGGAGACCTTCCCGGATGAATTTTTTGTGGCAAAAGACATGGATGGAAAGCTGAGGATGTCCTCTACACCCTGGGGCCCTTAAGTCATCCAAAAACATGATTTTGACCTCCTCAAACTTGATCTCAAAACTAAGTGTCTAGAAACGCAGTGAAAAATTGGGTCAAAGACGAACTGATAACCATAACACCTATGCAAAAACCGAAGTAGGTTTTTGTTACTTGGCTCGTGCTTGACAAAAACCTCCTTGGGTTTCTCAAAATTCCCTTCCAGCAAAGCGTGCCAAGAAAACATGACTAAAACAAGAAAACAAATGCAAAATTTGATTTTTTGAAAACAAGCCCCAAAGATAATTGCATATTTCCCAAACCATGACAACTGTGCAGAAACGGAGAGAGGTTTTTGTTATTTAGCTCATGCTTGACAAAAACCTCTTTCACTTTTTTAAAGTTCATCTCCATTTGGTCATAAATCTCTTTTGAAAATGATGGTAAAAATAGAGTCAGAAGCGCAACGACTCTCTTGTAGCAACTTGTATTTTGGGCATATCTCTCAAATCATAAAGTATATTCAAAAACTGAGAGAGGTTGTTGTTTTTGGGTATGTTATGAACAAAAACCTCCAATTTTCCAAAAAATAGGATACAACAAATACAATCATAAGTTTCAACAAATACAAAAATTAGGATACAACAAATACTATCCTAAGTTTCAAAAATCAGCAAGTCAACTAAAATCCCGACCATTTTATAAATTTGAAGATTGTCACCTGTCCACTTTTTAATGTCTTCCAAACATATTCCTTGAGTTGATCAGTGGTTATGTCTGTGCCAATTTCCACAACAACAGATTTAATCCAACGTAAAACCTCCTGCCACAAAAGTAAATATCAATAATAAGAACATGATAGAGGTACATCTAGTAAATATATCTCAAATATATTTAAATGTGTTGTGTATGTTCAATGTTCATAAGAAAGTACTGGTGGAGGATACTAAAACAAAGATTTGATATTATTAAGAACCATCTTATGTCATTTAACTCAATCTCAAAGATGGACAATAGTTTAAAATGCAAAAATACTGGGAACTTATAATTGCTTCTCCTATTAATAAGAGTTAGCATAAACTAAATCCATGATCCTGTTAGTTTTTAGATATAATTTGGGACCTTTCATCCATCAGAACAAAGAATATTCAATACCACAACTACATTCAATTCAAAGACTCAGTAATTATTAAAAAGAAAAATCATGTCATGGACACAATCAATTATAAATCATGAGCATCTTGACGCTGCAAAAATGTCATAAAAGGTGTGCAGTCAAACTTTTCAGAAGATGGCATATATGCCAGAGTGTTCAAAATACTACTTAAAGATAGCAACTTCATTCAATCAATGTCTAATACTTGAAGCTAATGATTTATCATGCACATCAAGCAAATCATTGCAGCAGATAATAAAAGAATCATAAATTGGTGCGATAAAGTGATCCATTGAAATGATAATTTAATTGCACCTAACATTTAGCAATAAATGGCCTTATAGTATCAAATTGAGAAGGTCGAAGAACCCCTGGGGGTTATATGCAACATCCAGAAATAAATTATTTCTAAACTATGGAACAACGAAAATGAATAAATACATCAAATAATTTATTTTTAAACTATAATACAAGGCTTATAGTTCTCATATTTCTCTTGTTAGAATGTCCCAATCAGTGTACTCCGCAACCATCATGTACATAGGACCTCCATGTATAAAGAGATCCCTATTTTGAATTATCGTCACAACGCATAGTATTCAAAACTAGAACCGGTGATCGGATTGGTCCATTTATCAAACTGGGTTTCAAACTGGGACTGGTCATATCTCAATGAGCCATTCTTTAAAAAAATACATGAAATAATTAATTTTTAATGAAAAAAACTATTTTCAAGATTTAAAACCATGATTCCAAACCAATAGAGACAAAATATGAAAAGTTTGTTCATCTATATACCATGTAAAGGTGACTATATCAAAATGGCACCAAGCACAATACATATCAGCAACAAAATACATAATCAATGACACTCTAAATGGCCTCTAGAGTGAAAAAACAATGCTACAAGCTATGGGGCCACCGACCCACTAAAATTCTACATATCAGTGATCAACATGATCACTTCTCATCATGATCAAACTTGGTTGAGTCTCGAGTCTCGACTTTCAAACTTTTCAACTGCTTGAGTCACAAACTTCTCAGCTAGTTGAGTGACTTGACTCTCAAACTTATGAAGGTATTATGCTCTAATACTTCATTTGGTGCTCTACATGGCTTTACATGGCATCCTATTCCAGCCACTTGTTGTTTGAAATTGTAAATACCCCCTCTTTCAATAGATTTTTGGCAATATATCAAAATGGCACCGAGCGCAATACATATCAGCAACAAAATACATAATCAACAACGCTCTAAATGGCCTCTAGAGTCCAAAAACAATGCTACAAGCTATGGGGCCACTAGCCTACTACAATTCTACATATCAATGATCAACATGATCACTCTCGTCATGATCAAACTTAATTGGTTGAGTCTCGACTCTCAAACTTTTCAACTACTTGAGTCAAAAACTTCTCAACTGGTTGAGTGACTTGACTCTCAAACTTATGAAGGTATTCTGCCCTAATATGCTCTATTATTTCGTTTGGTGCTCTAAATGGCTTTAGATGGCCTCCTATCCCAGCCAAGTGTTGTTTGAAACTGTAAATATTCTCTCCTTCAATAGATTTTTGGCAATATTTACATATCATTTTGCCATCAATCATATCACAATGAGCCCATGCAGTATTCTTGGCTTTTGGAGGCATGGTGGCTCCTAGTCAACCCAAACTCTTAGTCGTTCCACTACTCTTGCAAAAACTCAACACTCTCCAAGCTCACAATGACGCTGACAAAAACTCCAAATGAGATGTGTGAGGCAAATGAGAGGGGAGACATCCTTTTAAAGGCTTGAAGGGGCTGTTTTTGGAGGGAAACAACCCCTAGTCACAAAACCACCTTCTGTGGGGTCTGCAGTCGGCTTGGCAATAAACCGACTAGTTTATGGCCAGTAAGACCCCAAATCCCTAGCTTGTGGAAATTAAAACTACTTCTTCTCAGATAGCTCGGCCCAACAACATTGAATCATATGTGACATACATCCATATCTATTAATCGTATGTGAGTTGGAATAAAAACGTCAATGGGTTTCCAAGTCTGATATTAAGATTATTCTTTCTTTATCTCATTTATTTAAGTGGTGTGTGCATGTATTGTTTCATAATTAATTGTTTTGTTGTCATTTCAAAACTTGTAACAATGGCATATTGATTCTCAACATTTGGCATTGTCAAAAATGGAAATTGATAAAGTAAAACGCCTAATTTGGTTGACAATAACACTTAAACATTTGGCACATGTTGCAGCTATAGAATTTGACAATAGAGAAACTCCCAATCTAATTGGTGATAACATTTGGAGAGTAGTAAGTAAGGATATTAACTTGGTCGGTGGCAATAGCGAGGTTAAAAAGGGTGAGGTTGTGTTGATGGTGCTAGACCCGCCAACATTCAGGGGATCTCCCCGGTATGAAGTTTCAACTAGACCTCACACCGTTTGGTGTAGGAGTCCCATCCGGTACGATGGCCCGATTGCCATTATCTTAAAGATATGCCTTAGCTCTTGCTTGTTAGCACATGAGAGTGTTTCACTTAGTCTTCGAACAACGAGGTTTCGTGCCTGGTGAGTGCTTAGTGTCGCTTGTGTCAAAGTTCTTTCACTGTAGAGCGAACGGGTGGAAGTGAGTCTCAGGTTGAAAGGGAATAGTCCCAACTCTGCTAGAGACAGACAAAACAACAAAACATGTGCAACTTCCGGCGGAGTAGTCCACACGGATCCGACTGTCACAAACACAAGGTGAATAGATAGCATGTATAACACCCAACGGAATAGTCCACATGGGTGCGACGGGTGTTATAACAAGTTTACAAGAATGAATCTGTTGTGTGTCCGGCAAGATAGCCCACATGGGCGAGACAACGTTAGAAACTGATACAACACATTTCCAATAGCGTATGTACTAAAACAACTGAAATAGTTCAATTGTCTTAATACAGGTTAAAGCGACATGCATTACAAGCGTCCAAAGAATAGTCTTACAAACGAATACAATACATGTGTAAAAACGTGCTGCCTGTTAACAGGCTTTTGAATTAAGTAAAAGTTCCAAGACACATCCGTACACCATTACATCACTAACCCTGATAGCAGGGCGTTGGAGCCACTGCTTGCTCCTCAAAGAAAATATTATAGACTCTCAAGGCTATGTGGGAGGAGCCAAGGTGAAAAGTCCTTTGCATGTACAAATGAGGGCTATATATAGCCAAGGGTGAAACTGACCCTTGTGACTGTTCCACTTCCCCCATGACTGTTTGACTTACATGACTCTTCAACTTTACATGTGGGTCTCTTGGACTTCCACCTATATTACATTGATTACAACAGTGTGGCCCACAATAGTTATGTGGCCGGGATGAGTCATGACATGACTCGACATGACAGTGCTGGTATGTTCATGTTGCTGATGGTGTCCATGTCAAGCTGCAGTGCTGATGAGTGATGAATGTGCTCTTGGTGTATCATAGCTTCACCTCCTCATAGCAAGGTGTGCGTAGTCTTCAAGGGTCTTGGTTTTCGCTTGATGTTGCACGTGCATGTCTCTGCTTCACTTGTACTTGGCATGCTCCATGTGTTTGTCCGTTCGCGAACAAGTCTCCTAGCATGCGCTCCTTGTTCACCCCGTTTTTCGTCACACTATGTCTCATCCATGTACCTGTATTTGCAATCACTCATGATGAGACAGCATCAAATCCATAAATCTTCTAGTCTACCATGTTGCATCATCTTTCGTTTTCAGATGCAGGTGACCAAGAGAGAGGACAAGGCTCTAAAACTGCACAGAGCACATTTCAAGACGAGATGTGGGTTCCAGGCATTGTCAATGAAAATTGCGCAGAGGTCACTAGGAGGCTGGGATGAGCAGTCCATATCAACAGTCACTGTCTGTGGGATCTGGCTCAACTGGAGGGCAGATTTGCGTAAGTTTTCCAGGGAGACAGTGCGGCAACAAGGGGACACTGGTAGTGAAAACTGCACAGATTCTCTGGGGAGGTTGGCAGCGAGTTGCAGGAGGCTGCTGGCCAGAACTGCGCAGAGCTGGGAGGCAAGCCTGCAGGACATCCCTACGCAGTCTCTAGGCTGAGCGGGATGCAGGGCAGCTGGGAGGCAGCCCATGAAAACTATGCAATTTTCAAGAGCAGCAGGTCGACTATCAAGGTGGCTGGTTGATAGAACTGCGCAAATTTCGAGGACAATGCACTGACAGGCAACGGGTGTTTATCCGACATGTGTGTGCAGTTTCTTCAGTCAATAGAGGCGGGCATGCTTGGTATCTTTTGCGCAATTTTTTGGAGTGAGGCCTGGGGTCACTGCTCGGTCAAACTCTCTGGTTGACAAGCTGGAGGCTTGATGGCTTTATTTGCGGGCAACGCAGATTGAGATGGCTTGCTGAGAAACTTCTGTGTTGTTCTGGGTGACAATCAGTTGGGTGACGGGTCAACTCCAGGATTGCGCAATGCAGGCTGCTTGGGAGGCAACCTCAAGCTCTGCGCAATTCTAGGTAGCAGTACATGATCACTGAGAGCTGAGATTGCGTAGTGCAACTCAACGAGGGTCTAGTCATTGGAGGGTGGTATAGTCGACAAAGTTTCATCAAAATGAATAAGTGTGCGAACGAGTGACTTCGTACATGCATGACCTTGCGAACACTTGATGACAAGACACCTCGAACCATCAAGACAACATACACTCAGTGTGACTGACTGATGGGTGCGAGTGACACTTGTGATAGATTGTTGAACGACCGCAACGACACTTACGGGACAGTGTTTACAACATCATGCGTGAGTGTGATAGATGTTTACATAGCGAGCACAACTCAAACAAAACCTTCAACATCACCAGAACGATGTCGCAAGCATGACATAACAATCAACATGCCAAAGACGACAGTTGGTCAAACAAGTGAAAAGGAAGCAAGACATGTAGAAGAAACACATAAAATGACTTTTCGTGTTTGCGCACATGCATGTTACTAAGGACAAGATGATATGACAATGACAAGCAGTCCTGCAAACTCAACTAAGAGGTGTATTTCGAAATGTGTTCTTTACTTACCATACTTACCCACAAGATGATCATGCATCCGACGGAGTTTGCATGCGGTCCTAATCTTTTCCATTACTTGGTTCCTTGGACCTTCTCCTCAACTCCTTGGAAGCGATTTTAGCATGTCACCTTTTCTTGTAGTCATTGAGAGCTAGATTTGTGCAATTTCAGCAGATAGTGACTGCTGCCGGAATGAGGCCCTGGGAGGCCCATCTGCGTAGTTTCTGCATGCAAGACAGACAGGGCAACATGTACAACATTCTGCAGTTTTGAGGCACAAGACATTGTTGCAAGATGGGGATTTTGAGAGGACACTTCCTCGCAATTTCTGAGTTCAGTGCAGCTAAATTGCTCTACGTATTTCTGGAGAGCAGTGCTGGCAGCCTGACTGTTCTGCGCATTTTTGGAGAGCAGTGTTGGCTGGGGCCTCTGTGGGCTGTGGGGTTTCAGCAGGCAAGGGAGGTTGGTGTCTCTGCAAACTGCGGAGTTTCAGCAGGCAAGGGAGGTTGGTGTCCCTATGCACTGCGGGGTTTCAGCAGGTAAGGGAGGAAGCTTGATGGTTGCAAAAGCAAAGTACACAGTGTAGGGAAGCTGGATGAGGCTAGGTTGCTCGGGAAAATGGCTAAGTGTGAGATCAATGAAACATATGTAAGCAGTGATAGGACTCGACTGTGATCGCACATGGACATTTAGTGTCACAACGAAGACCATCCAGAATGCATAAGACATACTTTGCTTGATGCAACAACCTTCGTGACAAAAGTGAGTGAAGTGAGTGTGAAACATGTCAATGTGATGACAATTACTCATGCGCACATGCTTTCCCTTTAAGCAAAACAACATTCCCTTTGCATGACAAACAATAACCCCTATGCCCAAAGATGACACAGGTTGCATAAAGATGAGAACATAGACAACTCTTAAGATCAAGGAGGGGAGCTTGAAATCATCATCTTACCAACAAGTGACCAAGGGTGATTGATCGCAGGATCCAAGGTAGGCTTCGAAATTTGCATGCGATCCAAAATTTTGGAGAGTAGTTGTAGTCGCTACAACACTTGGCGACACACTGGTAGAACTCCAGCTCTCTAAATGGACCTTGTTTTGTGAAAAGTAAGTCTAACCTTTCCGGAAGTATTGTTCGATTCTTTGATCATCGTGTTTTCCACACTAGCTTGTGTGAAAGATGTAGTCCCTACCATTCTATTGATCGGTCAGCACACATTCCAGGCCAAGTCAACCCCAGTTGTTTCGATTGGGGATGAGGGGTATATTGGTGCACAAGTAATATGACTGTCAGAGTTTAAGTTTCATCTCTGGTGTTGCTCCGCTAGCAGCAAGCCTGGACAATACCCCGACAGAGTCACGCAGGAACACAAGCATCGCTCTGCTACCAGCAAGTCTGATCAGTACCCTGGTAGAGTTACTTGCATCACCTCTCTACACAGGAAGCCTTTCTCTTCTTCCGCCTTATTCATTTTTCATTCATTTTTTTCAAAAACTTGTGCGTAGGCACTTATTTATTTTAGAGGCGGAAGAGGGATCCCAATTTATTGAGAGCATAAGAGGTTTCTCTTTCAGAGAAGTATGTTACTTATACCTTTGACATATTTGTTAAGGTTTCCCCCTCACTTTACTCTACTTGACTGAGTTGACAAGTGTTAACCCAAAAGAACCGATTAGAGTAGGCGGTAATAGTTAACAGTGCAAGCGTTGCGTTTTCACCAAGCCTCACTTTGAACAAAACGTATTTTCCATCAAGTCATCATCGACTAAAGACAACAAGTTCTTCATAAAGAGAGAGGACAACACATAATTAGTTGTGATAGTTGTACAAGTCCTCTTAGATTTGCCCAGCATGTCTCAAGAGCAAGCAAGCAAGCCAGCAAAACAAACCAAGTAAGCAAGCAAACAAACATGCAAACCAGAAAGCAAACCAAAGCAAGAAGCAAAGACTACTCTACTCCTACGCTAAACAATGCATGGGCCTACTCACGTGAAGTGATATTTCCAATTCAGCGACTGACGCATTGGCTGGCCCATGTTGGTGAAGGCATGGTTCGCGAGAAGCACAGTGAAGCGAACTAGCAAACATGAAAGATATAACAATGAAGACTAACACACTCTGACTTTAAACACATCCACAAAAAAGAAAAAATTGAAAGCGCAAGACAAACACTCTGTGGACTTACCATGGTGCTGTGACACACTACATACAGATGATAAGCACATGCACTCTCTTGATTGTGACAGACAAGCAAACATGAGAAAAAGAGACAACTTATGCCTTGCAAGTGTGCTTGTTGTGAATGATTCCTCCAGTGCATAAGCGATGGGATCATTTGATTCTGGTGGAGGAAGCGAAATCTGTGTGTTGGATTGGTCTTCAGTTCATACAGATAAGTGATGAGGAGCCTTGGGTGTTTCACAAATTTTCTGATTGGAAGTGAAATTATCCTTAGGACAGCGAGGGCCCAACATAACCATCAGCTCAGGCTAAAGTGCCTTGAGAGCCTGCGGGGTTTCCACTTCGTCAATAGACAGATCATCGGAGACCAGTGGCTTAGACAAATTAACAACGAGTGAATCAACATCGTGATCAAATGAAGCAGTACAAAGATCATGACAACCATGATCAGAAAATTCAGGATGTTTGTCGGCATCCTCATGATTTGATGAATCATACTGAGGAATAGATTAGAAGCAAGATTGTTCACCCTCTGTGTTTCCGAAAAAAGTAGATGAAACATCAAAGTTGATTCTCAATGAAAGATTTGTTCTCTTCGCTATCAAATGATGGACTGACATTAGGTGTGTTTTGCGAATGGTCGGAAGTAGCTGTATCCATGGATGGATTTACCAATGTTGCACAAAGTGGGGACGAAGCAGGGACATTTTTTGGAAGTGGGGACATGGAAGCGTTATTTTCCAAAAATCTAGGAAGCAAAGCGTCTGCTATATATATGTATATATTTTTATATTTTTTGCATTTATACTCAAAACAAACATCCCAAATACCAAATTAGTTGTAGAAGACATGAAAACATGCATATTTTTGCATAAATCAAGATAGATATGGCATCCATGATTCCATTGTAGTTACTCTTATGTACATCAACCATCTATATTCTAGCGATTACAAACATACATCAAATTTTTAAGCATATTATAAAACATAAAACATAGAGCATATTATGATTTATCTAGCAAGTGAGCAATTGTCAACATGTCCAAAATTCAAATAATAATGTTTATAAAATATGTCACTTGGTCACCGCCAAGACAAAAAAGGTTCAAAATTCAAATTCACAAGCCTACAAGGCTAATGAGTAATCTATGACAAAAGTAGTAAATTGTGAATATATCTACTAATCTCTCCTCCTTCCACCACGAAGAGAACGTGGCAGCGGGCCTCCATGTGGTGGAGGGCCTCCACGTGGTGGCAATGAAGAAGATGGTGCCTGTGGAAGTTGTGGCAGTGGCACTGTAACTGATGAAGAAGAACCCCCTGCTGTTGGTGTTGAACCATGGAATCTAGGAACCAAGGGACCAGATGGGGGTAGGGGTGGTATATCAACAAAATCATCAGCATCCTGGAATCGCTCAAAAAATTCATGCAAAAAAAAAAAACACTAGTTAACAAAAAAATAAAAAACATGAATTAGAGAAATACTTCATAAGGAAAAATTGGAAAATTCATACCACAATGGACATACCTGGATAAGAGCATCCTTTAATTGCTCTAATTGCAACACTCCATCCTCCAAATTGGGCTCCTCTGGATTCTTGTCCCAAATCAATAGGTCTTTATTAAACTTTGCATCTTCACAGTAATGGGACAACAATCGCAAGTTGTAATGAACATAAACCAAGCTCTCTGCCTGGTCTAAACTCAACCTGTTCCTTTTAACATTGTGGATGAAAGAATAAGAGCTCCAACACCTCTCTGCAAAAGAAGTGTTTACTACCTGTGATAACACCCACAATGCTAAAGGCTGTAGAAGTGGAGTACCCCCCCCCATGCATGTTCCACCACTCAAGAGAAGAAAAAGTCTCTCGATCTCTAATTACATGCATGCTCCCAAATGGACCAGTGTTAAGAGTATAGTTTCTCAACTGTCTCCGTACCAATGCAGCCTCCTCCTCATCAGGGATTAATTTACTCAATGCAGCGATATATTTTTTGTGAACCTCTTGATCTTGGTGTGGTTTTCTCTTGCTCCCCCCCCCAGGTGTTGGTGTTGAAAGCCATGATGGATGATAGTATTTAGGTGTCAAAACATATGCTAATGCATGCAATGGAACATTTAGCATTTCCCATCGGTTTTCCACCTCTACACGAATATAATTGTACAAGGTGATATCTCTAGGCTCAACAATGTCTTTAATATGCCCCAACATGCTATCCAGTTGCTCATACACCTCCCCAATTACTGGTCGATCTAAATCTCCAAACTTGATAATGTAATAAATTGGTTTGGTGAATTGCAAAACATATTTAACTTGTGACCAAAAGTAACTATCAAGAACAATGTCCTTGACTGCATTAGCACCATCTCTGTTAGTGTTAATTTCATCACATGATTTAGAACACACTAGATTAGTTAAAGCTTGTCTCACCTTCACTAGCCGCCTAAAGGTGAGGTAATAATTGGAAAATCTTGTCTTTGCAAGTTTAAACAACTGCAACTTGGAGTAAGTGCCATAGAAGTAGTTTACCCTTATATGCCCTGTGATGAATTTAATGAGTTGCTTCCCTCTCCTGTAAAGCTCAGTAATCCACCCACATTCTATGTGCTTCACAATATCATGCATCAAAAGGTTCAATGTGTGAACCAGGCACCCAGACCAAAAGATGTATGGATAAGTACGCTCAATAATTTTTCCTGCTGCCTTACAATTTGTTGCATTATCTGTGATCACTTGAACCACATTATTCGGACCAACATCTTTGATTGATGCAATAGGAGATCTACAATGTTTTGTGCAGATGCATTGATGGAGGAGGAGTCATGACATGTAATAAATACTGCACCACTAGAAGAAACACTAAGAACATTTATCAAATGTTGGTTTCTAATATTTGTCCACCCATCTGACACAATGGATACCCCAGAATCTGCCCACTCATTTGTAAAACGTGTCAAAGCTCTTTAAACCTTAGCTTTTTCTCTTTGTAATAACACTGTTCTAGCTTTCTCATAGTTGGGGGCCTTATATCCTTTTGAGGCTTCATTGATGGCCTTTAGCATTTCATGCCATACCATTTCATGCCAACAGGGAGAGCGAAGCACATTGAATGGTACATCACAAGCACAAAGAAAACGGACTTTCCATCCACATCATCCCTCCCAGCAACATTAAGGAAATCCACTATTGTTCTTTTACCTCCAGAGCTTGCAGAAGTACCATGAGGAGAAGAGCTACCAAATTTAGAGGTTGCACTTGATTCAGAATGAGTTTTTTGTTTCTTGTTTTTTTGTTGTGTAGCCTCCTCTATTTGGATGTATTTTCTTCTTTGTTCAGATGAAATATTTGGGCAAATTTGTACCCCCCATAGAACCCTTTTTATCATCACTGTCCAACACCCCACAAAGATGCCTCCTCACACGGGTATATGAACCACAATATGGTTTTCCTCCATGACAACCATGAGGGCACACAAATTTGTAAGTTCCACCACCCTTTCCTCCATCGAGTTTGGTCACATAGTTCCACAAGGGTGTTAATGCAACTTTCCCATCTAGTGTTTCAGTTTCCCCTTCAGGTTCATCTCCTTCCTCTTCAAACCCTTCCTCCTCATCATACATTAGGTCACTCAAATTGGGACCACTGTCCTCTTGTGCTTCTTCCCTTCTATTCCTACTGCCCCTTGCCATTATTAAAACCAAGAGTGGAATGATACATAGAAGCCAAAAGAACACCATATTGGAATATGGATATAGGTGGTGAACAACCTGCAAGTAAAGGAGCAAGTAGAAACAATGGGAAAGAGTAGGAGACGGAGGAGAAAAATACAAAAAAAATGTCAAAAAAAATTAAGGGAGTTTGGGGTTTGAACTTACCTCTTTAGCTCTTGTAGATGAAGTTGTCCAAGCTCTTGCTCCAAGCTCCTCCTCCTTCACTCCTCCAAGCTCTCCTCTCTTCTCCTCTCCTTTCCTCTCTTCTCTTCTCCTCTCCTCTCTTCTCTTCTCCAACTCTCATAAACTCAAAGTGAGCAAATGAGGAATGAATGGGGGCTTTATTCCCTTCATTCCTCACCCTAACCTCACCCTAACCCAAGGTGGACCCACCCCCTTAATGCCAAGTCAACCAAAAAAAAAACGCATTTCTTCCTTCACGCGACGCTTTTTCAGAAGCGTACGGGAAGCGTACACGTCGCCCTCCGAAGCGCCACGCTTCGTATGACCGAAGCACCATACGAAGCATGCTTCGGAGTCAAGCTTCGGAAATTTCCAAGCAGCGTCAAAAATAGGCGGAAGCACGCTTCCGAATTTTGGAATCACGCTTCTAGGGACACTTCCTGGACGCATCCGCACGGGACGCGCTTCGGGGTTTGGAATAGGGGGGGCGGGGACGCTTCCTGCAACATTAGGATTTACACAAGGGAAATCAGAGATAGCAGAATCACCAGAGATGTCAAGAAAAAACGGAGGAGGTGTGGACAAAAGAAGGTCATCCTTTACCGCGGGTTCATGTTTAGATTCCCGCACACACTCATCATGAATGATAGTGCAGGTTGGCTGCACAACATCAACTCCATCGATAGCTCAATCCTCGTTCACAACACGTGTGGAGTCCGATACGGAGGAACACAAGACAGTACAATCCAGAGGATCAATGGAACGCGAGGACAGAGGTTGAGGGTGTTGAAGAAAGTGTAACTAGGTTCAGTCTTCATAATGACATGATCTTTGTAAACAATGTAATAAAAGGAAATAAATTATTTTTATATGCCTTGCTACATGGGTTTCATGAGAAAGAAGTGTCACTAGGTGGAAGACTTCTTCTTGATGTCTTTAGGATTTATTTATATGTCAAAGGGTCATGTCATGTGTATAGAAACTCTTCATGTGTTTACGTAAATGTAAACAAGTCCACAAAGTTACGAAGAAGCCCTCCAAAGACCAAGCATAATCCTCCTAGAAGTTTGCAAGTGAAAAGGAGAAAGAATTCTTCATGTCATCTTCAATATGAATTAAAATGCATAATTAAAAGTCATGTCGGCTTGGGCAATAGACACATCCGCTCACACACTCAAGTCAGCTCAAATATAGTAGGTTCAGTACTATAAATACCCATCTAGGGTATCTGCAATTAGAAGACACAGATCTCGGGTTTCTCTCTTTGAAATTTCGCATTTTGAATGGAGGAACAAATCCGCACTACAGGCATGCATTCGGATAAGGGCTTGAATGCACCTTGGATGGGTTTAAGGTGCAGGCAAGCTATGAATAAAGGAGCAGACAGGACTTCAACATACCTATGAATGATACAATCAAGACCAAATCTTGGATGAATGAAAGGACTGTGAATGGGGGGATAATCTAATTGTCTTGTGCCACAGTTTTGATGAGCCGCAACAACAACAAGGATAACCAAATCTTGGATGAGGACGCAACATGATCTTAAGCTATGGATCATATTCTCGGCATACTTATATATGCATCCAACTGGATCTCGAAGAGATGAAGTAGAGATATTATACTAATAGATTTTGGATGGATGATGGAGAGAGGACTACGTATAAGATCACAGTATTGGCATGAAATCTGGGTTAATAATCTCAGTGGATCTGCTTCATAAGCATGAGGATCTCGGAACCCTTATTGTCCTAAAGGTGCAACCTCAGTCTCATGTATCTTGCATAATTATATTTAACGAGAATTTCGGAAATATTTGGAAGTCTGAGCACTATGAGAAGCAGTGGCGAGGTTTTCAAGCAGTGTCAAGTACTACTGCAGTAATGACAATGATGGTTACATTCTTGGCATTATGGAGGAAGATGTATCTAGTTAGTGTAAGATCATGACCTTGTTGAAAAGGCAGAGATCACCTCTACAACAATTTCAAGCGGTAGTCATGGTGCAACAATGAAGTAATGAAGATATCAGTGATGCAGTAGCACAACAATGATGATGATCTCAGTAGTGTTCGAGCAAAAGGATTGATGTCTTGGTCTTGGAGAGGCAAATTGTATCAAGGGTCATGGTCTTGGTATTCGTCAATGAAATATCTATGAGAAGAATTTTGCATGGGTTTTCCTCTCCAAGAGGGAGAGGTTTTGGCCCTGGCAAAAAGCCAAATATTTGTGTTCTTGTCTCTTTTGTTTTTTTGGTAGCAATTTGATGAAGTGAAAACACACACTAATAATGAATCAAAGATCAAGCTAATAAAAATTGTTTCAATACTTCAAAAATTGTTATCATGCATTAGAAGAATCATTGTAATACGGAGGATCAATGGAACATGGGGACGTTGGTTGAGGGAACAAATCCATGTGACAACTAGCAGGCTTGCAAGCCAAATCTGCGCAGATATCAAGAGCAAGTGGGGTACGAGGATGTGACAATTGAACAGATGTGTGGGCACAATCTGCCACATTACTCTGTGGAGGTGGAGCTGCTTGATGAGGGGAAGGCAGACAATCACTTGTGACAACAACTATGTCTGCTTGTGATCTCATAGCTCCATCACCGAAGTATGCTGGGCGGGGTTTGAACTTTTTCTTCTCATTGGGATAGATTGATTTGTGAAGGCAATATTCAAATCTGTCCATGTGATATTGGAATTTCATCTGACTTTTCGGAGCTTCAAACATGAGTAGACAGAAGCACCCCCAAAATTCCTCTAGAGATTCATGTGGGGCCTTCCGTTGTTGTAACATTTTTTTATCAAGTGCTTTAGGATCAAAATGGTGAAAAACAAATTCTATTAGATCAGTGAACTGCTTGAATGAGTGCATGGAGTTATGAGGCAGTATGCTACATCATCAAGGTTGTGTGTGAGCAGCGAACAAACCTCTATTTCATTAAAACCTTCCACGTTCTCCATGAGCGCATGGAAGTCATCTAAGTGCTCAGGCCAAGCCACTTCGCCTTCACCATCATACGTGATTTCTGACAAGTCATCCCAGAACTCCTCTCAACGTGAAAGATATGTTCGTTGGACAGACATTTCAGAGGGTGAACTATAACAAACTCCATGATAGATGTGCGAAGATTCAAAACAAATTGTGAGGGCTCAGCTTGTCATCTAGCCCTCCTTCTATCGCCAGAAATGTTGACGGTGCTGGACCTGCCAACATTCAGGGGATTTCCCCGGTATGAAGTCCCAACTAGACCTCACACTGTTTGGTGTAGGAGTCCCATCTGGTACGATGGACCGGTCACCATTATCTTCTAGATATGCCTTAGTTCTTGCTTGTTACCACATGAGAATGTCTCACTTACTCTTCGAACATCAAGGTTACGTGCTTGGTGAGTGCTTAGTGTCGCTTGTGTCAAAGTTCTTTCACTGCAGAGGGAACGGGTGGAAGTGAGTCTCAGGTTGAAAGGGAATAGTCCCAACTTTGCTAGAGACACACAAAACAACAGGACATGCGCATCGTCTGGTGGAGTAGTCCACATGGATGCGGCAATCACAAACACAAGGTGAACATATAGCACTTACAACACCCAGTGGAATAGTCCACACGAGTGCAACAGGCATTATAACAAGTTTACAAGAATGAATTTGTCGAGTGTTCGATGGGATAGCACACACGGGCGAGACAACGTTAGAAACTGATACAATACATTTCCAATAGCATATGTACTAAAACAACCGAAATAGTTCAATTGTCTTAGTATAGGTTAAAGCAACATGCATTACAAGCATCCAAAGAATAGTCTTACAAACGGATACAATACATGTGTGAAAACGTTTTGGCCTGTTAACAAGCTTCTGAATTAAGCAAAAGTTCCAAGACACATCCGTACACCATTAGATCACTAACCCCAATAGCGGGGTGTTGGAGCCACTGCTCGCTCCTCAAAGAAAAGATTATAGACTGTCAAGGCTATGTTGGAGGAGCCAAGGTGAAAAGTCCTTTGCATGTACAAATGAGGGCTATATATAGCCAAGGGTGAGACTGACCCTTGTGACTGTTCAACTTCCCCCGTGACTATTTGAATTACATGACTCTTCAACTTTACATGTGGGTCTCTTGGACTTCCATGTGTATTACATTGATTACAATAGTATGGCACACAGTAGTGATGTGGCCAAAATGATTCATGACATGACTCGACACGACAATGCTGGTGTGTTCATGTTGCTGATGGTGTCCATGTCGAGCTACAGTGTTGCTGAGTGATGAATGTGCTCTTGGTGTATCATAGCTTCACCTCCTCATAGCAAGGTGTGTGCAGCCTTCAATGGTCTTGGTGTTTGCTTGTACTTGGCATGCTCCATGTGTTTGTCCGTTCGCGAACAAGTCTCCTAGCATGCGCTCCTTGTTCATCTAGTTCATCGTTGCGCCATGTCTCATCCATGTACCTGTATTTGCAATCACTCATAACGAGATGACATCATATCCAGAAATATCCTAGTCTACCATAATGCATCATCTTTTGTTTTCAGATGCAGGTGACTGGGAGAGAGAACAAGGCTTTGAAACTACGCAAAGCACATTTTAGGCCAGGATGCGGACTTCGGGTACTGTCAATGAAAATTGCACAGAGGTCACTAGGAGGCTCGGATGAAGAGTCCAGATCAGCAGTGACTGTCTGCGGGATTTTGCTTGGTTGGAGGGAAAATCTACGCAATTTTTCCAGGGAGACATTGCAGGTAGCAAGGGGTCACTGGCAGTGGAAACTGCGTAGATTCTCTAGGGACGTTGACAGCGGGTTGCAGGAGGCTGCTAGCCAAAACTGCGCAGAGTTGGTAGGAAGGCCTGTTGGCCATCCCTGCGCAGTTTCTAGGTTGAACGAGATGTGGGCAGCTGGGAGGCAAGCCATGAAAATTGCATAGTTTTTAGGAGGAGCAACACGTTGGCTGTTAGGGTTGTTGGCTGACAACACTGTGTAAATTTCGTGGACAGTTCAGTGACAAGTAGCGGGTGTCTGTCTGGCATGTTTGTGCAATTTCTTCAGTCAGAAGAGGCCAACATGCTTGGCAACTTTTCCACAATTTTTTGGATTGAGGCCCGGGGTAACTGCGTGGTCAAACTCTTTGGTTGACCAACTGGAGGCTTGATGGCTTTGCTTGTGGGCAACGTAGATTGAGATGGCTTGCTGAGAAACTTTTGCACTGTTCTAGGTGGCAATCAGTCGGGTCAACTCCAACATTGGGCAATGCAGGCTGCCTGGGAGGTAGTCTCAAGCTCTGCACAATTCTAGGTAGTAGTACATGATCACTGAGAGCTAAGACAGCGCAGTGCAGCTCAACGAGGGATTGGTTGTTGCAGGTGCTTCGGTCAACGGAGTTTCAAAAAATGACTAAGTGTGTGAACGAGTGACTTCGTACATGTATGACCTTGCGAACACACACTCAACATGACTTGAAAACAAGACACCTCGAACCATCAAGACAACATACATTAAGTGTGATTGACCGATAGGTGCGAGCGATAAGCGCAACACTTGTGATAGATCATTGAGCGACCGCAACGACATTTGCACAACAGTGCTTACAACATCGTGTGTCAGTGTGATAGATGTTTACATAGCGAGCACAACTCAAACACAACCTTCAAAATCACCAGAATAGGGTCACAAGCATGACATAGAAATCAACGTGCCAAAGACGACAGTTGGTCAAACAAGTTAAAAGGAAGCAAGACATGTAGAAGAAATACATGAAATGACTTTTCGTGTTTGTGCACATGCATGTTACCGAGGACAGGATGATATGACAATGACAAGCAGTCCTGCAAACTTAACTAAGAGGCGTATTTCGAAAGGTGTTCTTTACTTACCATACTTACCCTTAAGATGATCATGCATCCGACGGAGTTTGCATGCAGTCCTGATCTTTTCCATTACTTGGTTCCTTGGTCCTTCTCCTCAACTCCTTGGAAGCAATTTTAGCATGTCACCTTTTCCTGTAGTCACTGAGAGATAGATTTGCGCAATTTTAGCGAACAGTGATTGCTGTAGGAATGAGGCCCTGAGAGTCCCGTTTGTGCAGTTTCTAGATGCAAGACAGACAGGGCAACTTGGACAACATTGCGCAGTTTTGAGGCACAAGACACTGTTACATGATGGGGGTCCTGGGAGGACAACTTTGCGCTGTTTTTGAGTGCAGTGCAACTGGACAACTCTGCACATTTCTGGAGAGCAGTGATGGTTTCCTGACTATTCTGTGCATTTTTGGAGAGTAGTGTTGGTTGGGGTCTCTATGGGCTGCAGGGTTTCAATAGGCAAGGCAGGAAGCTTGATGGTTGCAGAAGCAAAGCGCACAATTCAGGGAAGCTGGATGAGGCTAGGTTGCTCAGGAAAATGGCTAAGTGTGAGATCAGTGAAACATATGTAAGCAGTGTTAGGACTTGATTGTGATCGGACACAGACACTTAGTGTCACAACATATACCATCCAAAATGCATAAGAAATACTTTGCTTGATGCAACAACCTTCGTGACAAGAGTGCGTGAAGTGAGTGTGAAACATGTCTATGTGATGACAACCACTCATGCGCACGTGCTTTCCCTTGAAGCAAAACAACATTCCCTTTGCATGAAAATCAATAACCCCTATGCCCAAAGATGACACAAGCTTCATAAAGATGAAAACATAGACAACTCTTAAGATCAAGGAGGGGAGCTTGAAATCATCATCTTACCAACAAGTGACCAAGGTTGATTGATCACAGGATCTAAGGTAGGCTTCGATATTTGCATGCGAGCCAAAATTTTGGTGGGTGGTTATAGCCGCTACAACAAGTTGTGAAGCAATAAAGATGTGATTTACATCCTATAGTTATGTGCTAAGCTTGTTGTAACTTCCTCCAACATATAATAAAGTAATCCCAAAGAATAGTATGCCCTAGTGAAGTGTGCCAAGTTTCTTGGTTCCATAAATAATCATCTTCAAACCATGAGCCAAAACAACGAGTTGATTTTCAAACCCATGTGTGGTTTTGCCAAAACCATGAGCGCTAAAGGAGGCCAACTCAGGGAAGTGTACAAGGCTAGTTACACTCCTCATCAATAAATCATATAATATTCCTCCATATACCAAATTATCACATCTAATAGAAAAAGGTGCACCCTAGAGAAGTATGCCCTTTTCAAGCATAAAATAGTATTAGAGTGCATGCATGACTCAAAATATGTGCCAAAAAAGGAAGGCACTCCAAGGATAACCGTGATTTACCTCAAAATAACCCTTGTCCACATGATAGCCAATCTAGCTCACCAATTAAATATACAAAATATTTGGAATATAGAAATATACATAAGGACAATAACTATATATAAAATTTATGAGAAAATGATATAAAATATGATAATACAATGAGACCCCATATAAATACCTAGGTGGGGTGCCCTTTCATTAAAAGTCATGTCCTTTAATTAAGATGTGTCCGTTCATTAGGAAGTGTTTCTTCACTAATTATTATTATTATTTGTATTTATATATATTTTATTCATTACATTGCCTTCCCCTTTAGAAATGCATTGTCTTCAAAGCATATTTATGGAAGGGTTTGATGTATCATGTCTTGTTCCCTAGCTCCTAATGTCTTCACATCATTCTCTATTCTTGGAGATGTCATAGTTGATGATACCAAATGATATGCACCTATAATTGTTGAGAAAAATTGTCAAACCATAAAAGGATTTGACAACCCTAGTTCAATCTTCTGCAAAATATTGTGCTTATCGGATTTCCAAGAAGAATGGTTAATATGTGACTTAATGATATTGGTATCAATATTCTCCGACAGATAGATTAATTGTTTCCTTCCTGAGTGATGTTGATACAATGATTGGATAAGATATCTACTCTTATGATTGGGATGTCGATACAGTGTCTTTGTAGCATGACTTCCCCTTATTATACTTGTAGTGCTTTCTTGACTTACCTTTGGTGTATAATCTTCTTAATGCATTGAAGTTTCTTTGTTGATTGTTGTATCTTCACTTAGGGTTTCCATTGTTTGTACTTCAACATCTAAATATGTTTTTATTTCCACTGGTTTGGCATCTTCTTGAGTCGTGATATCAAGTGGATTAATATTTGTTTCTTTCTCTTCAACTTGGATTTGTTCACTTGAAGACTTCGATGTTTCCTTCTTGATAAATTGTTCTAACTTGTCTCCCATCAACTTATTTTCACCTTTTAACTTCTTAATCTATGCGATCAAGTTCTAACAATGATTCTTGAGGCAAGAAATTTCTTCACTTTTATATGCAATAACTTTTTCAATTTCTTTTTGCATCTTTGATATTAACCTTTAATTTTCCTAAATGATCAACTTTGATATATCTTTCAAGTCTTTTGATGAAGATACTATCAAATCTGGCTTCATTGTAATGTCTTGAAGTGTCATCTTCTCCTTCTTATATGGAGATGTCAAAAACATTTTCTCCATGTTTAATATGAAGGTACCCAGTGTTCCAAACTAGGGTAAACCAAGAATTATGTCGATCTCTTCTCTATACATAGGTGCAACAATAAATTAAAATATGCATTCATAATCATCAATTGTCAATTGAAAGCCCTTATTTTGATATTGTTTCTTGCAAAAGCTATCTCCTTTCTCAATTATCTTTGGCTCTGGGACTAACAATTGATTTGCCAAATCAATATTAATATGATTTTACTTATGGTTCATGCTGATAACAATGTTTAAATCTTTTCCTTGAAAACCCCCCTTTAATGTAAATAATACGCGACATTAACCCCCCCTTTATTAGACAATCTTCTTTCATTCATCTTATTAAAATATGCTTTCCTTCATTGATGAGAAATTCAATTTTGTACTTACAGTTATCCTTTTTGTATAAAGCATGGTGTTAGCACTTGAGATTTCACCTAGGCTGAGATAGACAAACCTCAAAGCTACATCAAACCATTTCACCTCGTAGCTAGCCCTACGAGGTATGAGAAGGCTCTCTCGGGTCAAACTCGGTGGATTTTTCAATAGGATTGAGTTAACCAATTAGAAACAATGATTTTAGGCTAGTAAATTGATAAGGAGGGTTGATTTAAAGTTTTTTGGGTTTTTTGGTGGCAATTGGAGGGAGTGCAATTCAGGGTGCGGGGATTGAGCTCAGTTTTTGCAGGTGGGTCTTTGGGGCAAGGTAGGAGTTTATGCTGATGCCTTTAGCTGGAATAGATGATCAAGGAGGAAAGAAGAGAAGCTAAAGAGGGCAAACAATGAATTCGAATCCTCTCTAGACAGTGGAAAACATAGATTTTAAACAAAATTGAAAGCTAAGCATGGCATGCATGAATTCAAACTTTATCACTTCTTTTGTTTAAATAGCAGCAAGAGATTAAGAAATGGAACACATAAACACATTTACAATGACAAGTAGGAAACACACCATCAACATAATAATCCACAAGAATCCACAATGAAGTCTGCAAAACCCTGGCCTTCCTTTTCCTCAAATTGCAGAGATACAAGTAAAATATACAATAGAGTTTCTCCCTCAAGAGTCCAACCATGAAAATGAGTAAGAGAAGGCATAATATAGAAGATCTAACTCCTTTCCCCACCTCTAGGGGTCGAGCTCAGCTTCCTAGGAGCTGTTGCAACTAATTCTAAACTAATCACTAGATAATAGGCAGTCAAAACAACTTGCCTCTAAAACTTAGAAAACCTATCCATGCATTAAATATTTACAATTTACATCAAGGAAACTTCTAGAAGTGTTCAAGGAGAGTAAAATTATCTAAGTGCCATGAAAATTACACAAAAATCCATCATTTACATGCCTCAAAAGTCAACCAAAGTAAAAACAGTGTTTTGCTGGCCGAACTGGTCAAAATAGTGAAATTTTCCTGAGTGGTCGCGCCCCTCACTTTGACTGGTCGCGCGCATTGACAACTCTGTTTGAGGGCCTTCCCGGTGTCCAAATCAGGTGCAAGATAGCTCATTGGAAAGGTCTATGAGTCTACTTTCCAACACCACTAGAATATCTGAATTTGGAGTTTATTTAACCCCTCAAAGTCATTTCTCCCAAGGCAGCTTTCTGCAACTCAAAAAAGGGGCAGAAAGTCAAAATTTGCATGTATTTTGAGCTTTTGGGAGCCCAAATCTTCATAAAATCTGAAATCCATCCATAGGCAAGTGTATTTTTGCATGACAATATGTAGAGTTTTCCCCGTTCTGAGCTGTCCCCATGACTGGTCGCGCACAGGGTGAGACCACTCAAATGGCCAAAACCTGCAAAATTCTCAAAAATGCCAAAAATGTCTCAAAACTCTCAAAATTTCTTGGGTTTGCTGCTAGGAGGAGGCTAATGAGTATCATGATGAGTGAGAGAAGCCTCAGCCTAGATACGGAGTGGGTTGGTCTTCTTTCTCGTTTTTTGTGCCTTGACCAACTGTACTGGAAACATGAGATTGCCATAGGATAAGCTTGTAAATCTATCAAAGAGGTGGGCTCCTCTCTCTTATGATGACCACCTTTGCCCCCCCTATGAGGCCTCCGCTGTACCTCAACCTCTGTAGAAGAAGACTGGTCATCACTTTGCTCACAGGTTTGGGTGTCTGACATGGTTTAGGAGCAAAGTGGACAAAGTGAACTGCTGTCTCTGCCTGCAAAAATGTTGAACTCTATGTTGTTTCAAGGGGGAAAAAGACACGATGGAAATGTTAGGGGAGGGATATTTCAACAAGGAATGGGAACGCGTGATATGACAGGGAATTTTTTAAGGGAAAATTCACAAATTTTCATGCATATAGAATCTCATTTTCATCATTGGGAAATCATTTGCAAAGAACATCTTGTAAGGGAAAAAGCATGTATGATAATGACCATGGAAGGAGCATACATGTGTGAATAGGGACATAGGAAACCATACACAATTTACTTATTGGATTTTCATGTGCATCATAAGGCAAAATTTTGGTCATGTACATTTTTGACATAGGGGGGAGGGTTTTATTAAGCAAGGATGTCAAATGGATACAAGGGGAAAACAGTATGTACATGTGTTTTTACAATATACACAGCAACATGTTTTGTAATTCTATTGTCACATTACTCTTTTCTTCATTGCACATATATCTTTTTCTTTTGGCTTTGTTTTTTATATGTGTAGGGTGTTGGTGTAGGGAATTAGGGTTTGCATATGCTTGGGGGAGGGATAGGGATTACATTTTAGGCCATGGGGAAAATTTACATTTCTTTGCAAATAATAAGGGCAGAGACATAAGCATGACTTTGTGAAGAAAAGGGGGAACAAGGGAGGGAATCAAATGGGACGCTAAAAATAAAAAAAAAACCTGAAAAACATTATAAACCCTAACATTCTACCCACATTGACAAACAGTTACAAATATCTTTTTTCCTTGCATCCTTGGAGGCATAATCGCAAGCATGTAGACCCATAACCATCATCAACCAATCAAAGAACAGGTATAGAGCCTACCTCAACCCAATTTGCAAATTTGAAGAAGATTTGAGTGAGTTTGAGGTGATTTTGGCTTTTACAGCTCAGCTGGTCGCACACAGCCCAACTGGTCGCGCTAGTTCAAAATTAACACTGCGGAGGAGCTGCTGACTGGTTGCGCACATTCACAGCCTTGTTTGAGGGCCTTCCTGGTGTTGGAATTGGACGCAAGATGTATCGTTGAAAATTTCTTTGAGTCTACTTTCCAACCCAAGTGGAAGTTTTCAATTTGGAGTTGATTTGACCTGTCAAAAATCAAATCTGCCAAGACTGCTCAAAAAGTGCCAAATGAGGCTGCTTGAAAGAAGAGTTTTGTTGCAGTCAACTTTTGAATGCCTTCCTCAACCCCAAATTGAGCTCATGATAGCTCATTGGAAATATATTTGTGTCTAGTTATCATTTTACCCATCATGCAAATCATTTGGCCAACCAAGCTAGGAGAAAACTTGATTTTCCCAAGGTAACTTGCAGAGGTTTCTTTGATTCTCCTGAGGCAACCGTATTCTTGACATTTTTCTCAAATCATGACACCTGTACAAAACGTGAATGAGGTGTTTCTTCCTTGGCATGTTTTGGACAAAAGCCTCTCTCAGTTTCCCAAAATTCATCTTTGATTGCTCTAAAGCATCATTTGAGTGCGACTTGCCCCGATGTGTGAAACAAGGAATTTTGTCGAAATGAAGCGAAATGAAGGGGATAGGGGGCTTCTAAATTCTTGGGGAAATTTTTGGGAGTAGGAAGGGATGTTGGGGAGCAGGGGAAAGTGGAATCTCAGAGATTGAGTGAGGGGAAGGGGTCAAAAAGGGAAAAACACAGGCCCAACCTAGAAAATTGCCAGGTTGTAGCTAGAA